>WAAB01015993.1:2500-28724 GCA_013389865.1 Piaya cayana
AAAAAAAAAGAAGGCAAAAAAATCACAGACTTTTAACAAACATATTCTCCCTGCAAACTAAAACTGTTGTTTTCCAGCTTTTCTGACAGAGGAGGTGTCAGGGTACTTGCAACTCAGTGAAAAGGCACGTCGGCTTTGCTGCATGTCTGATGTGTACAGAAATCTTCCCTATAACATCACCTAAAGTGTTCTGCACCAGCAAATATTTGTCTTCTGTATAGTAGTTAAAGGGATTGTTCTGTAGTTCTCTGTGCTGGGGTCATTCAAGTCCTAGTACAACAAATACTGCATCTAATGAGAGAGAGTAGCGTTTGATCTCCGGGTAAAGGCAGTCAAAATCCATTTGGCATGGTAAGTCCAGAGAGGGAAAAGGAGAACAAGTACAGAAGGGAACAAAAGGACCCCCAACAGCACATGGTTCCTAGAGAACAAAAGCAGGTGAGACATCAAAGGGCACTGCAAGGAAAGCACCAAATACAACACAAAAATCACAGAAGAGCTTCCTTAAGTCTGCTCCTGTCTTAGTGTCAGTGATGTCCCATTGCCCACAGGGGAAGCAAAAGGGCAAATTATACTCCGCTATTTCTTTCCTGAGGCAATAAGCAGTCACCTTCACCTAATTGTTCGCAGAGAGTTTGTGGAGGTCACGCTGCATGGAGGTACTAGCACTCTCCTGGCTGGAAAACTGGTTGGATGGCCACGACCAGAGAGTGGTGGGAAATGGAGTTAACTCCAGCTGGAGGCCAGTCACAAGTGGGGTTCCCCAGGGCTCAGTGTTGCATTCAGCCCTGTTCAATGTCTTTATCAATGACCTGGATGAAGGCATTGAGTGCACCCTTAGCAAGTTTGCAGATGACACTAAGCTGGGTAGAAGTGTGGATCTGCTGGAGGGTAGGGAGGCTCCAAAGGGATCTGAACAGGCTGGACTGCTGGGCTGAGTCTAATGGCATGAGGTTTAACACGGCCAAATGCCGGGTCCTGCACTTGAGGAACAACAAGCTGTGCAGAGCTACAGACTGGGAGAAGCCCGGCTGGAAAGTTGCCAGGACGAGAAGGACTTGGGAGTGTTGGTTGACAGTGATTGAACATGAGCCAGCAGTGTGCCCAGGTGGCCAAGAAGGCCAATGTCATCTTGGCCTGTATCAGAAACAGTGTGACCAGCAGGTCCAGGGAGGTTCTTCTCCCTCTGTACTCGGCACTGGGGAGACCATTCCTTGAATATTGTGTTCAGTTCTAGGCCCCTCACCACAAGAAGTATATTGAGGCTCTGGAGAGAGTCCAGAGAAGAGCAATGAAGCTGATGAAGGGTCTGGAGAACAAGTCTTACGAGAGAGCTGGGGTTTTTAAGCCTGGAGAAGAGGAGGTTGAGGGGAGACCTTATTGTTCTCTAAAATTACCTGAAGGGAGGTTGTGGAGAGGAGGGAGCTGGCCTCTTCTCCCAAGTGACAGGGGACAAGATGAGGGGGAATGGCCTCAAGCTCCACCAGAGGAGGTTCAGGCTCAACACAAGGAAAAACTTCTTCATAGAAAGTGTCACTGGCCAATGGTAAGGCCTGCCCAGGGAGGTGACTGGGTCACCCTCCCTGGAGGTGTTTAAGGTGCTTGTGGATGAGGTACCGAGTGGCATGGTTTAGAGATTGGTGGGACTGGTTGGACTCAATGATCTGATGGGTCTTTTCCAACCTGGTGATTCTATGATTCTATAATGTGGACTGCCTATAAGCTTCATACCAGAGGCTCCTCTTGGGTCCAAGGAGCTATTGGTACCCAAGCCTTCTGGTTCTGTGGGGTCACTGGAGTGATGCCTTAAATACAGGTGACTGCAGCTGATGATTCTCTTGCATACCCATGCATTACATGCATTCATGATTACATGCATCAGCTGAGAGAGCTGTCAAGGGTGCTTGAGTAGCATTTGGATGAGGATGATTAGTTGTGATCTACCTTCAAACTTCATTATGTTGATCAATAAAATGAACATAGATAAAAGGGTGTTTTGCCCCTGTATAGTCAGGGAGTCACGCTGCTGCTGCTTTGTTGCAGGTCGTGTACGCAAACTTTGACAGGGCAAAAGCAGCTGCAGGGATCTCTTTCCCAAGAAGTGCCTCACTGCTCCCTCTGCCTGTCTGTTAGTACCACAAATCTGCAGACCAAAGCCCTGAACCTACCTCTCTCCAAGGACAAGAGATGGGCTTCATCACCATCCTGTAATGTCCATGTGACACTACTGCTTTTACAGCCTGCAGGAAAACCTGCTTTACACAACCTTCCCTACTCAAGCAAGGGAGTAGCTCTGGACACACTGTTTAGAAGGTGTTCAGCTCTTTTCAGTCACACAGGTCCTCCATCAGGCTCTTCCCTGTGGTACTATTACTGTCTACCTGGTGACAAATTACCCTGGCAGGGAGCACAGGTGGAGAAAGGCAACAACAGCTGCCAAAGGCAGCAAAGGGGAAAACAGAGAGACAGTCTCCACAGATGCCCTTTGCACCACAGTTAAAGGGGGAAAAAAATCCAATATCAAAGGGGAGAAATAAAAAATACAGCAGAAACATCCCCCCACTCTGCAGCTGTCACCTGGCCATTTGCACAAAGTTTACGACACTTTTTTGTTGTTTGAAATCAGTAGTAAAGGAGCCAGAGGTTTATTTGGCAGCTTGGCTATGCCCCTTTAGCAGTAAATGTTGCTGGGTCAAATGCACAATGTGAGGCCAGGTCTGCCAGACACCTTGTTCCTTGTTCATAGGACCAAACACTGCAAGGTAGCCCTGTATCCACTGAGCATCCCATTTCAGCCCCTAAAGCAGCTGAGGGCAGAGTTAGAAGGCAATGAGGACCCTCAGCACACAGGGACATGGCAGATCCCATCAGGGTTTGGCTAGGCTCTTCTCCTGGCACATCATAAATTTTACATCTGCTCCTTGGAAAGGGTGAAGATACAGACTCTCTCACACCCAGGGGATGCCCTCAGGACTCTGGTATGAGTAGAAAAACCAGACGGGTGGGACCTGTCCTCATCAGTCTGATGACAGAGAGTCTCTGGAGCTCAGTATTCTGTTTGCTCAAAGGTGACATGGTTGGGCAGATCCAACCACAAGGAGAGACCTCGAGCTGGCCTGAGCCCTGTTAACAGGACTCTGAACGGCACAGCCACAGGCACCTGTTTATTCACATTTCTCTGTCCATATTTCCATGAAAGGCTCAATGCAAATTGTCCATATTTCCATGAAAGGCTTAATGCAAATTGTCCGAGCTCTGAGTACAGGTATCAGTACATGTCCCAAAATGCTTACCTTTGAGAAAGGCAATACAACTTGGGGTCTGAAGCTACCCATTGGGTTGGGACAGTGGTGGGAAAGCAGCAGAGGCCCCATAGCAAAGCCAGGACACCTCCTGCAGTGATACCTTTAAGGAAGACAAGCCCCATGGATGGTTGTACTCACCTCTGACACAAAAACTCAGATCACAGCTTGACAAAAAGACATAGCGGGTGTGTTGCTGTGAAGCAGAGCTGCAGGGAGAAAGAAAAATAAAAGCAAAACACATGACCCTACCTCCTCAAGTAAACCTCCCCAGAATAAACTTTAACACCAACCAGCCTGAGATTGTAACATTTTGATGTCCTCCAAGAAAATAAATTCCCCTCACAACAAGGTGTGGAGCCGTTGTATGTAAGGCATAGCAGGATCACCTGCTTTTGAAATGTCTTGAAGTTGCATTTCATAGCCTGCCCACTAAATGCATGAACCCTGCATCTATGCTGGTGGCACAGATCTTCTGGTGCAGCCACACGCTGCAACCTGGGCACCTTCTAGTTCATTAGCTAACATCTGCTCAGTATGCTGTTTCTTTTCTCACCCTCTTGAAACAAGGAAAATCCTGCTAAGGAGGATTGTGTCTTAGTCAGGTTTGTTTTGGTTTTGGGAGGAGGAGAGTACTTCAGTGCAGAGACCTAATGTTTCTACTGCCGTGTCAGGAGTGGTGCTTCTCCTTACCATTTTGAGAAAGCCACTTTCATGCTTCTCCCAGTTACCTGAGCCTCACCTGAATCCTGAACGGCACTCCATGTGGAGGCTCAGACTTGCAGGTGTTTGACCAGCTTGCTGTGGATCAGTGGGCTTTGGGGAATGTTGGCAAGTGTGCTTTCAGCCTCGGATGAATACACCACAAAGGAATTTCAGGCACACCTCTGCCCACACAGATGAAGATAAACTGCATCGCAATCATCATGGCTCAGCTTGGAATGGATGTGGCTGTGAGCTGGAGTTTGGGTCTGGCTGGAGCAGGGTTCCTGTTCTCTTTCCTGCAGCCAGAAATAAGCATTCAGGCTGCATGCTGTCTGCATCTCCTCATCCTGACAGCCCTTCCAGGCATGAGCTGTTTGCAATCTATACAGGTGTTTTGGCTGCCCTGGCTGAGCTCTGCTGCTTGCTACTTCCTCTTCCTCCTCACTGCTGGAGCTGCTCCTGCCACACAGCATTTTGTCACATTCTTCTGGGCTGTTTCCACATGGCGCATGGCTGTCATAACTGAAGTATCAGCAGCCTTCTTTTAACCTGCCTGGCATAATGAAGAGCAAATCAGAAGCCCAGGTGGTAGCCTGGGGAGCAGGCTGGGTCTGTGGGGTTGTGGAGACAGCCTTGTTCCAGGCTGATTTAATTTTGAACCAGATCACACAGCTCCAACTACAACCTTGGAGGCCTGTTTAGCACTTCTGTCTGCACATTCACCCTGGCTGCACACAGTGGACCTCAGTGAGCTGCAGGAAAGCCACCTTGCAGGTGCCTACTACACGCTTTAGCTTGCCACATTGATTAGGAAAAGTGATAGACATGGGTTTGTTTACTGGGAACCTTGAGGAGCCCAGCATTCGCTGCAGCAATCCCCAGCTCTGGCCCCCAGCTGGCATCTGTGCTGATCTGCATGCCCAGAAATTCATGGTACACTGATAACTCAATGCAAACAGAGAAACGCTGGTATGAAAGGTGGCTCTGAGCTCATCAGGCATCTCCTTGGCATTGTTTGCAATTACAGAAGAAAATAATCCTGTAATCAGTGCTGCCAAGGGCTCCCTGAAAGAACTCCTGGCAGCATAGCTAACTGGTCTATTGATGGAGCACAGGAGAGCAAAGAAGTGGCTCTTTCCTCCTGTTCTTCTGATTCAATTAATGTGCTTTTTATTTAGCAGGCAGCAGGGCTGGGGAGCATTGGTGACAGTCAGGCCTGTGTGCCTGGGAAGTGCTCCCATCAGCACAGGACAAGCCCAGGCGTTTTCAGCTGTTTTCTGCTTCGGAAATGAATTCATCCGTGGTGGAAGGTGGGAGGCAGACCAAGTACAGATGCTTTGGCATTGATGTAGTAGGTATGGCGTTGTCCTGAGATGCCTTTTTCTCTTCTGACCTGTGGATGCCAAGCCAAGGGTTTGGAGGGGGGCTAAGGTCTGAAAATGATTTTACATCAGCTTCCCATATACCCTGAGACTGCATTTTCCTACACTACTCAAGTCCAGCTCTGATGGACCTTCTCACAGCATTGAAACATTCTGCTTCCACCCAAGTTTTCTGTTGTTCCTGATTTTGTTTGTTTGTTTAATTATCACTCTGTGGAAAATTTCAAAACAGCAACTGCTCCATCTCTTTTGGGGTAAAACAACCACACAGTGAAATGCTTCCCTTTGGAGTGAAAATCCCACATCTCAGTATGAGAGCTCAGTGACTTGGTTTGGCTGAGGCAGGAGGGTGCCAGGGTGTAGGGGTTCAGAGATATAGCTTGGCCTTTTGGTGAAGGCTGGGAAGAAACTTCAGTGCCTTAGGCATATCCTGCTCTCACCTTTCAGGAAACAACCTGCAAGCCACCAATAGCTCCTGCCACTGGTGCTACAAGGCAGCCAGGATGCTGGCTCCATAAAGGTCACTTGCAGAACGAGCTGTTCCCAGGATGCTTCTCCAGGGTTCATAAATGTGTGCCCTGTTTCAAGTGAAGCTTTTCTGGCACCTGCCCTTTGTGTGTCCTCCTTTTACTCTTGAATGTATTACTCCAAATATCACCTTCTCTTCCTCCTCAGTTCTTTCTGGGGTCCCATATCTTTTCTCTGCTTTCCCAGCAGATCTCCTTGCACCTTCCTTGCTCCCAGAGCATCCGTCACTGCCCTGCTGCTGCCCAAGGCTTCAGATGGAATGAAATAGGGAGGGATAGAAGTGCCTCTCTGGGAGCCTTTCCTGCCAAACCTGAGACGTCAAAGCACTGTGCCCCTAGCAGTGCACTGTGCAGATTTTCTGTTTCACCTTGCTCTCCACACTGCTCCGACCAGCAACAAAGGAACTAGCAGTGCCCTGGACTTTTTTTTTTTTTTTAACCCCTTCCTATTATCAGTGTCACCTAGGGCTGGCCCCACTGTGGTTTCAGCACACAGCTGCTGGCTTGTAGAACCGTAACTAGCTGTCCCAGGACTCAGCAGCAGCTCCTCTGAGAAGACAAATCGGTCATTATGCATTTGAACAAATAGATTTCATATTCCAAATGGAGAGACCTGTCAGCGGCTCCATTCCTCTGGGAAGCCACAAATGTCAAGCCATTTAAGAGCCTTTTCCTAATGATGCCCCTGGTGAACAGCCATGAAGACGTATAGCCCCAGAGCTCAGTGAGTGTTTGCTGGAGACTGTCAGAGTATAGGGGAAGATTAGGAGGCATTAGCACAGGTAATGGCTCATTGCAACATACCCTCCAGAGTCCTGCACAGCAGAAAAGGAGTATGAGGTATGGACTCAGATTAGTCGCTTCTACACAAGCTGGCTTTGCTTTCTGACAGAGGAGAAAAATGTTTGCGTATGCACACATGCATACACACACACACAAACAATGGGAGATGGGCCATTTTGCCTGATTTGTACATTTTTTAATCAAAAACCTTTCTAGAAGAAGGAGAAAAAGATTAAGTAGGGCAATAGGAATGTGATCCCTCTCTGACCTGCCCTGATGGTTTCTGACTGCAGACCCTGTCTGCCACACATCAAGGTTTGTTTTAGTGTTAGTCCCTCTACCACCCATATTCCCTCAAAGGCAGATCTCTGCAGGGGTGGGGGAAGGTCACCTCAATTGGGAGACCCTCTTCAAGGTCAACAAGCTGCAAGGGCTGCCAGCCTCCTGTAGCAGCACAGGGTTGGTGTGTGCTGGCAGAAAGACCCCCCGCTGGAACCTACACTGGAGGAGGAACAAGGGCTTCTGCTTCCAGACCAAGAGGATGAAGAAACAGCAGTGTCTGAAGCCCATCCATATGGCAAGTCCATCACTCAGCTTTCTCCCATTGCCCACATGGGTGCTCCAGCATGGAAATCACAGAATCACAGAATCACAGAATCACCAGGTTGGAAAAGACCCATCGGATCATCGAGTCCAACCATTCCCATCAATCACCAACCCATGTCCCTCAGAACCCCATCCACCCGTCCCCTAAACCCCTCCAGGGAAGGCGACCCAACCCCCTCCCTGGGCAGCCTATTCCAGTGCCCAATCCCCCTTTCTGTGAAAATTTTCTTTCCTAATGTTCAGCCTAACATGTTTGTAGTAGCAGCACGAGGCTGCTCCTGCTCTGTGTCTGATCTCGGGGTCCTTATGTTAGAGCAAGGGAGAGGATCTCAAATCAAGTGTTTCACACTGAAAACAACTAGAATGGAGCACTGCCCTGGTCAGACATCCCCTCCTGTTCCCTTCTTTCCTAGATACAGTCCAAATTTGCAAGGTATCTGTCATCTCAAGCCAGAGCTGTTTGGCAAATTGCAGTTTCCCAGGAAATAAACCTGTGCTGAGTGTCTCTCCCATGAGATGCATGATGTGGCAAGTTCTTAAAAAAATAGCAGCTGTATTTTGGACACAACAAAACAAAACCAGTAACACCAGGGTAAATGTGATCAGAATCAAATACTGACTGCAAGGAACATGGGTAATTTTAATGAGCACTCCCTAACACCTCTGAACTTAAACACCTGTGCTGATAAGCACTGCCTGTATACAAAATGTGGCCCTGTCTTCTTCTAAATGTGTTTTCCAGACTGTGTGTTATCTCTTCAGATGGATCCATTTGTATTAAGAAAAGAAAAATGCAAGTATCTAGAGGCCACATTTAATAAAGTATTTGATACAGTGCCTTGCAAAATTGTACCAGGCAAATGAATTCCAATTGGAGTGGATACAAGCTGAGACAACTGACGGAGAATTGGCTTAAGGTGTATAAATACAGGGTCATGATTAACTACAGGAGACTGCGGTGAGGGAGGTGTCCAGAAGGTGCCATAGGGATCGATGTTAGAGCTGGTTTAGTTCAACATCTTTATTAATGATAGGGAGGGAGAACTAAACAACACATTAATAACATCCCAGGATGATGCTAAACAGTGCCACTCCGTAGACAGAGCTGAGAGGAGGAATTTGCACAGCAAGGGCTGAACCTGCAAAGCTGTTTGCTTTTTCTTAACAAGGTCAAGGGCTGGCCACAGGAGAGGGGCTGATGGGGAAAAAGAGTTCTAGAAGAGGAGCCCTGGTGGGAAACACGAGATGAATGCTGTCAGATACAGAGGGAAAGTGAATTTGCAGCTAATTCCATACCCCATACCTCTAATAGCCTCTGTTGTGATTCACGGAGGGGCACTGCATGCACATGCAACAGGCTGTACAAATCAGCAGATATGCCCCCACAGCTAATGCTCCCTTCAAGACATCATACTCTCCCAAGGAAAGTTCAGGCAAGTGTTTAAACTTAGAGATGTCTTTCCCAACAACAGAGGTAATGCACCAGTGTTATGGAATGCTGTGTCACTAAGAGGAGTAGATAAGCAAGCATGAAGTGATCAGTAAAATCACCACTTTTGGAAAATGGTGAATGCCTGATACCAGCAATTGTCATTGTATTTCATTTATGTCACCTTTTGGAGGACAGTCCTGACTGAGGAAACACACATACACAGGCATACTCAATGCTTCAGAAAGACTGATTTGCCACATCTCAAGAGGATTATGAGCAAAACTGTTAAGGAGGAAGATGAGAGCAGGAAAATGAAATGTTGAATATTGAACAAGCAGAAACAGTGCAGAGAAGAAGAAAAGAGCTGCAAAAATGGTCTTGCAATGAGAGACTGAAAAATCTTGATCTGTTTAGCTCATCAAAAAAGGGATTGAGATTTAACAGATTGCAGTGTTTAAGTACCTTCCCAGGAAGAAAATACAAGGTGTGAAAGGCTCTTCAATCACATGGGGAAAGGAACAGAAGACTTAAGGCCCAGATTTGCAACAGAAAATGTGACCAGACATTCAATCAAAATCCGAAGGATGTGGTAACTTCTGGGACGTAGTAATTTCTTCACATGTTTAAAGCAAGAGATGATTTTCTGTAAGATGCTCTGGTCAAATACACATTTCTGGATTCAGTAGAAACCAGATGCAAGTCTCTGCTCCACACAAAAGGGCTGTGGTCTAAAGGCGGTCATGACAGATGACCTATATTTTCTTCCAGAATTACTTGGCTGAAAGAGGATGTTTAAATACCTTGTGTTGCATCTCATTCCTTTTCATTCCAGAACTGCTGGCATATCCACTAGGCAGTTTATTATATCCTCTTTACAGCCTTAACTCTAGATCTGCATTTCTATTCCTTTGTCCTATCTAGATACTGTGAAGTACTCAGCTTTGTTGTGTTTGCTATTCAAGTGTCTGCATTTACCCTACATTGCATCTGTCATTTCGAAGTACAGCCCACTACTCCACACACGTTATCCACACCTGTGGTTAGGATCTCTATAGGACCACTCCTGTTTTATTCCCAGACCTTCAGGAGCCTCTTAAAGAAGGAAACTTACACTGTGCTCCTGTTTATAAAAAATTTATTCTTCTCTGTGCTTGTTAAATGTCTTTTCAGTTGTGAAGCTAGCAGCCTTTTCAGCAGCACAGCCTCATCTTCTCTCAACTTTAGGCAATCTGATTTAGATACATCAAATGCAGCACCTGAGAAGTTATTGCTATCTCAACCTACAGCTAATACACCTTGACTTAAAATTGCAGGAGGGGCTCAAATGCTGTGGGAAGGAGAAGCAGTGGACTCTAGGGACTGGGACTCTGGGAGGAAGCCAAGGTGGAGGAGAAAGGCTGAAGGTCGGTTTTGCTGGTATTGTTCAGGTTAACAAATAATGTAAGGCCAAGAGTGTGGGTAGGCTTGACCCTGTCATTGCACTCCATAAGGGAGTAGGCTGAATATACTGCTGCTTGCACACAGGTCTTGTGCAAGGAGACATCTGGAGACAAGACCCATCTGGATCAGACTTCTCTCCTGAGGCCAGTGCTCGTGTGACTTCCTGGACACTGTAAAATTGCCGGAAACATGAAGGCACTTCAGAAACGGGCAGGAGTGATGAAAGGTCTGAGGGGAAAGGCCCTGAAAGAGGAGTTAAAAGGGGATTTTCTGGCTTACAAGAACTTGGAAGGAGGGGGAGGTTGTTATGGGTCCCCTCGTGGTTTCACTGGGAGGAAGGGTATGAAACTGAGCAAGAAAAATTGTGTCTGAATATCAGGAAATGCTTTCCATCACAGAGGTGCATTTATCTGGGGAATTGACTTCTAAGGCATGGGGTGAGGGCATGGTCACTCAAGATATCCTTGGCGGGCCTCTGAGCTTGAAGGGAAATGTCCTGCTGAGAAGTCAGTGTCCTGGAGCTGTGCCAAAGTGGGGCTGTCCCAGCACCACTGTCATTCACCCACTCTGTTGATGTCATTTGGAGGGTGCTGTTGGGTGCTCTGTGCATTCCTAGGACCTCAGGGTGTCTAGTTCAACAGACTGGGAGAAAAGCAAACCCTCCTTGTGGTGCTCAACCTCAGGCTGCTGCATCCTCCTACCATGAGTGGACCTGTGGATGACTGTCATCTCATCTGCTCAGGCAACAGTGGAGAGGGGAATGGGCAAGAGGATCAAGGCTCCCCAGGGATAATGGACATTTTAAATCAGTGTCTATAGTGGCTATGATGGACAGGAGGTCACAACTAGCTAGTGCCTCCTTGGGTGTGGACTCACCCATAGCAGTGGTTTCCAAGCTCTGGTGTCATGACTAGGACACTCTGCATTCCTCACCAGGTTTCTCTCATTGAATTTTGGCCATAGGACTTACTGTCTTTCCTCTGCCTTCCCTCACTTGCTGACGCAGACTCTTAGGCTTAATTTGGCAAGGAGTTACCATGCCCCAAGGAGTTACCAGGAACCCTTCCCAAACTGATGGGTTCCTGCAGAAAGGTTGCCAGCAGCCTCTAGCACTACCATTTCTCCAATAGCTATACCTGTTTTCCAAAAAGGACTTATTCGTGTTGTGTCTCTTATCTACCTTTTCCTCTTTTGCTGCTCCTCTCCTCCCTGCTTCTCCTAGAGTTGTGCTGTTGCTATGGTTACCCCTTTATCTTTAAGAGATACCTCTCCCCCCTGCAACTGCAGGGTGAAAATTCTGAGCTTTACCCTCCATAGAGAACTCTCTCCCTCTAAAGTGGGACTAATTGAGCATAAAATGCTATGCAGCTAAATTACACTGTAATTTATTTGGCATTAAATGATTTAAGCAGTGGCTCAGAAGTGCTGGGAACAAGGATCACTCCCCTCTTCCCACCCTTTTCACCTGCCCACTCTGCTGCCTGTGCCACAGCTGGAGCATGGCAGAATCCAAAAATTGCATACTCCAAAGAAGGATCAGCCCAAACAGCAGCCAGTGTTCACAGTCTGATTTTTTGGGAAGAACCAACAGCTTGTTGGGCACTCATCAAAGAACCCGTAATCACAGCACAATTGCTCCTAAGAATGCTGATTTCCAGCTGGGAACCTGTCTGAAGGCTGTAGTGTACAAGATGTCGCCAGCATCCTGCAGGGAGCTCAGTGATTTTAACCTGTCAGACTGAGATTGGGGTGAAGTGACTTTTCTTCTGAGAGAAAGAAAGAACTTCAGTGCAGACAGTTTGGCCAATTTGAAACCAGTTGCTGAATTACATCATGCTGGCTATTTCTTCACTCCCAGACTACAGGTCCTTTCCTCCAGACTGACAAATGCACTCTAATGCCACAGAAGAGCAAGTCTATTACAGTACCACTTCTTTGTGGTAAGGAGAAGCATGCTGTCCCTAAGCAAATAGGAAATCAGTCATTCCCCATTCTAAATTCTTCAAGTCAATTACCATGTTGAAGAAAAATTCAAAGGTCTTGCTTTGAAAAGGCGAGTCTGAGACATTCCAACTCCTCAGAAATGTTTTTCTGTGTCTTTTCAGACTGAAGCTATTTGGCAAAATTGATGAAAATATCAGAACTATCCCTATCAGTCCAAGGTGTATGTTTAGAAGGGAAAGAGGAAAAGTTTCATTCATTCAAAAACAATAGCCATATATTTAAAGCCAGATTGGAGACAATTTTGGCATTGTGCAAGAGACTCCATGAGACATGCATACCATGAAGGAAGGAGGGAGGGAGGGAAAAAGAAGTACTGGCATAATCAGAGATACAGTGATACAGAGCAGCTCCCAGCTTCATTTTTTTTTCATACGTAGAATATATGAGGACTACTGCTAATTAGGACTTCTTCAAGCCAAAGTGTAACTGGGAAGAAGGAGCAGCCATCCAGCAGAAGTGGAAGTAGGGCTGTGTGAACTACCAGATTAGTGCTCTTCATTCTTTGTAATGCCTGTGTGATGATTAAGGAGAGGTAGGATGGAAATCTGCTAAGTTTCAAATTGCAAAGCAAGGATGACTGGGAATGGTTGCTTTTCTGCCTTTTCTGAGTACATAAAAATAGAAGGAAGAAGGTTCAAGAGAAATAAAGGGATTTGGCTCTTCATATATGAAGGTTAACTTGTGTGACTTCTTGCCACAGGATGGTATGGGTGGTAAAAGTTTATAAGAGTTATAGAAGAGACTTGGATTATTTCACTAGGGGATTAATCAAAAGCTACTTAATCCTGGAATGGTGTTTTGTTGCAAGGTTGAAGACAGCCCTCAGGAAAAATCATAGTGTGCTAATCCTGGTTTGATACGCGTCCCTGGGGACTTTGTGCTTGGACAGAATATGTAGAGGGGTGTTTGTTTTGACTTGCTGGCGTTTTATTGTCCTGTCTTAGATGATTCCCATTCATTGGGCATGGATTTGGAAGGTATGTGAGCCACTTTCTTGGTGGTTCAGGCACTGACATCATGCCAGGCCTCCTTACAAACTGTGCAACCTTCTTCCACTGGCATGCTATTCTGGTGGAAAAGGTCAATTTATCCAAAGAAAAGTGGTTAATTTAGAAGTCTTGCCTTTTGGACAAAACTCATTGGGGGGTGGAGGGGGGGAAGGAAAGAAATACAAAAAAGGATGGTGAGCACTTTGATAAGGTTAAAATGCTTCATTTGAGTCTTCCTGGAGTGCAGCGTTTCAAGATGACTTCTTCCCCTGTTTCAAAAAGGGAAATGTATTATAAAACCAAATGAAAAATGAAAAAAAAGCAGAAACTCAAACAGAACCCTTTGAGTTATCCTCACATCTTTTCTTTTTCCCCTACTGCTTTCCTTTAAGAAAATGGTTACATTTCCTTGGCCTTTCTTCCATTCAGGACAGAAAACCTCTTAAAATCACTGAACTTCCCTCAGGTTCTCACACAAGTACTTCCTCACTCATCATGATGACCTCTGCCGTGAGAAGCCAAGATATCAAACCCAGGTCACTTTCTGACTCTCCAGCTGCCCCAGATAATCCTCCAATTCCACTCTGAGCTGCTAAAGAAGTTGGATAGCTGGTACAAACTTGCCCATCTTTTACCGGGCAGAAAGAGAAAATGCTGGGCTTCTTGCCTGCCAGTTGAATGCCTTTCACTACTATGAATTGAAGATAAAGTTTGCCACTGGAGATACAGTGGGCAATAGCAGCTGCACCAGCATTGTGTGCTCAGGAGCATGGTCCAAGCAAAGAACCCACACCACATGTGTCTGCTCCACCAGGACACTGGCAGCAGCCCTCCATCACTCCTGGATTATTGATCTTCTGACTTGTTTCTCCACTGTCAGGCTGTGCGTAAGGGTAACATGTTTTTCCAAGTCCCAAGTTGGGCAGGTGGCCTCTGTACTGGTGGTAGGCAGGCAAAGGACCATGCCTTTTGCTGCCATTCAGCTTTGTGAACAGAAGAAAGACATTTGTTTTCTCTCCTTATCTTTCCTACAGCATTTGGGAACCATTTGCAGCTATTTTCTTCACTCTGTCCTGCTTCATAACTTGAGGTCTTTGCCTGCATACAGAAGTCCTCTGGCACCTCACCTGTGCGATTGGTTGACACACAAAATCCCTGCCAGCAAAGAAGTAATTACTTAAGAGAGGCTAGGCTGAGGACTGGGCTTCAATAAATGATTCTTTTTTCCTTTTTTAAAACTTGATTAACAATACAGTTGAAAAATGTTTTGCCCCAGAACTAAAACTTTGGGTAAATTTAAAAGGTGAAAAACATTCTTCTGGCTCAAAGAAAGCCTCTTGTTTCCTTTTAGTGCTTCGCAACATTTCCTAATGTAACCTCTGTAAAGAAAAAAAAAATCAGTTTTCATATGGAAAATGTCAAAATGCAATTTTAGTGCTTGTAGAAGGGCTTATTTCTGACTCAAGCAGGTTTTCTCACCCAAATTAATTGCAAAATAGATACATGATTTCAAAACTTATTCATCACACCAAACTGCAGAAATTTTCACCCAAAGGCTGTCACTTCCTTCCATTCCCAGGTCCATGGAGGTGTCATGCAGGGGTTGTGGTGCTCTTATGAAAATGGAAGAAGCAGTGAGAGCCAAGAGTTGCAGTGCTTTGAGGCTTTTTAAAGCAAAATAACAATCTTTTGAGAGTGGAAGTCCAGCCCTGGCAGAACAGATGTTGTAACTTATCACATTTATGGTGGAAACTTGAGGGCCAAGAGGGAATTCAAAGAGCAAATAGTTAACAGCATAAACCCAAATAATGAGAAATATATAACATGTATCAGAAGACTGAAGGGAGTTGATTGGTCTGAGGGAGCAGCGGGTGGCTGGGGGGTGGAAAGAAGCAATTAAAGAGCAGGAGGAAAAGAGAAGGCAAAGGAGGACATTGCTGAGGAGCCAGGTGATACGCTTAAATCTACAGGGGTAAAAGTACATAATCTCTCATTAAAATCAGCTGCTTTCCAGGAGGACCTAAATGTAACTCAGGTTTTATTTGTCTTCTAGAAATGACAGGATGAGCTAAGGGCAAGCCTACAGGGCATTGAGCTCTGCTCTAATTAACTGCCCCAAACTTCGTTAACTCTGTGGGTGTGTTCTTGTGCCCTTCCAGGGTGCTGAGCTCTAAAGTGACACAGATGACCAGTCCGATCTGAAACTCTGGGAAACTGTAACAGACAGTCCGAAGCTTGTGCTGCAGGAGGGGATGGAGAGCAAATTCCCTGTGTCACCTTACAGTTCACAGTAGCTGAACTCTCCGAGTGTTGGCTTGCTGTCTTCTCCCCCCTTCAGACAATTTTTTTGATGTGATGAATTGTTTGCCAGCTAAGCTATTACTTATCAGATTATTTGTTAGCCTCTTTATCCACTGTGCTGTACAGAGGCTTGTTTATCTGAGGCTAAAGTTGTCAGAGAGGCTGCAGAACTGAATGAATCCATATATACGAGAGGATGGTTTAGAGGAGGATGTCAGAGTACAAAACTGCCTCTGGCAACTGAAGCATGTGGTGGCAACTGAAGTGTACAGTTTCCTAAGCAAGGTACTGGTACTTAAGCACAAGTACTGTCCTGTCAGCTCCAGTCAGTGCTTTGTTCAGATCTAATATTCATTGCATGCTATAACCTACAATAAGAGGAGTGTATTGTGGAACTTTAATAAAGGCTGTTGCTCATAACGCTGCTTACTGAAGTCTTTCATCTTCCCTCTAATTAATTCATGCTAACTTCCTTGCCATTTGGATACATCAATTTGGAGTCTAAAATAGAATCTTAGTTTGTGGAGTTTAGCGTGTTGCAAAATATAGGTCTCCTATCAGAAAAAAATGTAGGAAGGGGAAGATCTCAATGGCATCTTAGGAATGTGAGGTGCTGTGCAGCATGGGTTGTAGAAATGCAGCAGTGTTGCACTGGGTCCTCATGTCTGGCTTCCCCTCTGTAGAACCCAGTCCCAAGAGCCCAGAGCCTCCCTTGCAATACCCCTCCAGTAAGAGAATCTTTCCACTTTGTGCTATTCCACTTTTGCTTTTATTAGCATGAAGGTGGGAGACTATATGTTCCTTTACCCACAGTCACTCCTGAGTGTCAACGATTAAAACAAACTTGATCAGAAGGTGCCACTTATTTTCAATGGATTGCGGGGGATTGGAAGATCACAATTCAACACGTTTTTTACTAATCCAGCATGGGCCCTCAAGGGCTGGGGAAAGAGTGCAGTGGGGACTCTCTTCAGGCTACTCACAGAAGTTTTTCTTCCCACCAGTACTACAACAGCTCAGTTCATCCTGTAGCTTATCAGATCTGGGGTCCCAGCTGAGAGGGCTGAAAAGTACGTAGAGAGCCATCAATCATTTCCCCTGTCAAAAACTAATCTTCCAGCCCTTCCTGGCAGACATGTTACTCTCAAAGATTCCTGAAAACAGCAAGTCTCCTTCTCTCCTGACAGTCAGTAAACACTTAATTCTTGTCACTTTGATTTACTATATCTTGCTTGAAATGCCCTTCCTGCATTTTAAACCTGTTTCTTCTTTCCTGTCCAATGGCTACGGATCATTCCTACCCTCATTGCAGCCTCATGACTACTCTCCTGCCTCCACACAACCTTTTCTCCCTCACAACCCAAGGCTTTCTATTTCTCCTTGCAGGTCATGTTGGAATGACACAGGTAGACATTCATACACAAACATGACGAGAGAACCAGACACCCAAGAGATACATGCACATGGACTTTCACACCCACACGCATGTGCTTCCAAACATACATCCAGCCTTTTTCTCCATAAGCATCTTTTGCAAGCAACTGGCACTCATGGTGCTGCCAGCAGAAAAAAATTCTGAGCTGTCAGAGGAGTAACCAGCTTGCCCAAAGCCCCAGGTGCTACGGGCTATGTGGAAAAAAACCCTTAGCGTTCAAGAGGGGGAAAATGCAGTGAAAACAATTGTAAAAGTCTCCCTACTCCTTGATTTCATGTGTGTCTGACTGACCAGCAGAGAGTCAGCAGAGTGTCTGTCCACCCTCAGGCATGATAAGGCATAGGGTAGGTTCCAGGATAGCAAAGAAATTTTGCTAGAAATGTGGCGTGCAAAGAGGTACTGCAAGTTCCAGCTGGTTTGAATTTTCTCTGTATTTATAAAAAATAAATTGATACTTTATTACCAAATCAAAGTAGCTACTCATGCATTTTCGTCTCCCCCTCCCTCCTCAAATTTAGCACGAGTGTTTCAGATGCTAATATGTAGCTTGCAAGAGAACAAGAGAGCCTTTCTGTAAGACTTTTTAAAGACGTCTTAGAGGATGCTTAATAAAGAGGCAACATGAGGTGGTGTCTGGGCCAAGAGCTCAACAATCAGGATACTTGGATTCCTTCCCAGCTCTGGAAATGCTCCAGAGCAAATGCTCCACTGCTCCATGACTCAGTTTCCCCCTCTACAAAGTGAGATCCTAAGCCTATCATTTCCTGTGGTTTGATAGGGTTTGAAGTGCTATCAGAGAGCTAAAAATTGACCCTGGTGCTCTTATTACCCCTGCCACCCTTCCTCCTCTGTCCAACCAACCATGGCACCATGTCCCTGCATCACTGACCACTGCAGTTCCAGCCCTAGACAGAGCCCAATTTCTCTGGTCAGTTTGTGCTGTGAAAAAATGTGCTCAAGAACTTAACAGCTGTTTTTGCCAGCAGTGTATGTAAAACCCAGGGTTCCCTGGATGCAGCTTGGGGCAGGGAGGAAGAGGCAGGATTACCTCATCACGTAGATGAGAAAACACCTCACCACCAGATTCCAAGGCCAAGTTTACCCAGACTTTAGCAAACCAGGTGGTGAAAAATATTTCGGCTTTGCTGGCACCGTCAATGTGAAAAAAAGGAAACAGTGAAAGCTCATGGTGAACTCTTCTTTTACTCACAGATACCATTGGTGGCCAGGTGCCACTGGCAGAGGGGTGGGGACTTGTGTTTTCTTTCCATGTGAACAAATATAGTAGATTTCAACATTTTTTTCTTGTTTTTGGCAAAATTTGGACTAGGCAGCTCCCTACCTTTTTGGACTAGCTGCACGTTGTGCTGAAAATAAAACCCTGACAAAACAGAAAATAAACCTTCCTTCTTAGAAAAAATAATGGTTTGCACCTCGAATTCTGTCTTCAATTTTGGGCCTTCATCACAATAAAGACATTGAGAGGCTGGAGTGTGTCCAGAGAAGGTCAATCAAACTGGTGAAGGGTCTGGAGCACAGAGGTAAAAAGGAGCATCTGGGGGAACTGGGATTATGTAGAAGAGGAGGAGAAGAGTAGGCTGGGGGGAGACATCATCACCCTCTACAGGTCCCTGAAAGGAGGCTGTAGTGAGCTGTTGGTGTCTTCTCCCAAGTAACAAGCATTAAGACAAGAGGAAATGGCCTGAAGTTGTGCCAGCGGAGGTTTAGATCAGATACTAGGAAAAATTTCTTCACTGAAGGGTTTGTCAAGCATTGGAACAGTCTTCCCAGGAAAGTGGCTGAATCATCATTCCTGTGGGTTTTAAAGATGTGTAGATGTGGTGCTTAGGGACATGGTTTAGCGGCAGACTTCCAGGGTTATCTTTACAGTTGGACTTGATGACCTACAAAATCTTTTTTAACATACATAATTCTGTGATTCTATGACTTTGTAAAAAAAATCAGTTTGCATAGAAGTAAAAATAAAAACTCTGTTTTGTCTAGCTTCACATGTAAAATCAGCATGAGAGGAGGCCCATCATTAGATAATTTTTTATAGACAGTTGTGTTCTTGGCACTGTTTTTACAGGAGCAGAAGTTGGCATCAACCTGGGATCAGCATCCTGCATTGCCAGCCCTGTGCACATACCCCTGTGTGCAGCCACAGACACAGTCTGAGTCCAGCAAGTAGCATTCCCCAACAGACATTTTGGCAAATTTCAATTTGGATGTATAAGGGGGAAAAAAAGGGGATTACCCCTGCACAAGAGAAAGAAAACCTGTCATAACTCTGAAAAGAGCTTTGAGAAAAGCCACTTCTGGGGGGGGGGGGGTGTGTGTGTCCCTTTGAAGGATCAAAAGAGGTTGGGGAGTGCCTGAAATACTCCTACTTTGGAGTGAAGCCTGTCTGTAAAACAGAGTATGGAAGGAAAATGTCCTTCAACATTACTTTCTATCTAAATGCAGACTTGTTTTCATCCTCATACGCACAATTAGGATTAAAAATATAAGCAGTATCAGCTGAGAAGGAAGGAATTGTCCCCTTTTAGCATGCTACTCTGGATAAAATCAGATTTGGTTTTCTAGTTTTTCTATGAGTTATTGGATGTAGGGGGACACATAGAGAAATGAAAGGGGAGGGACTTTTTTGAAACACATGCCTGACCATGATGCTTAGATTTATCCTGATATCAGACTTTTGATCTGGAATAAAACTCTTCTCGTGGTATATAGACAGGACCCTGGTGGACTTGTTGGCTAGGTCCTAGCCAGGGCAGGAGACTGCAGCATTGCTTCATCCCACACTGCAGCATATATTCAGTCAGCTGGACACTCCACTGTCTGCAGACGTACCTGAGTTTCACTCTGGAAATATGATAAGAGCAATTTATACAGCAGCCTGTGACATTGCTCTGACTACACTTTGGGGTCTGCAAGGAGGCCAAGAAGATACATCCCCAAAACCATACAGTTCATTCTCATGGGATGTAACAAGCACAGGGGAAAGCTGGCTTTAAAATTTATGAAATTACAGAGGTCCTCGTGTAGTCATGTATTTTCAGTCCTATCAAATACATGGTATGGGGAGACACTGTTTGCTATTATATAGCAAACTTAAAGCAAACTTAATTAATGAGAACCAAGCAACTTGGTGAAGCTATGTAAGAAATCTGTGGCTCATCTGGAGATACAACCTGGTTACTGGACCTCAGCACCATCTATGCCTTGAGTTTTCATGGCTCTGTGTGGCAGACCAGAAGTATGTCTAGCTATTGGGAAGGAGAGGACAGTGGAAAGGCAACAGTCACTTCCTTAAGAAAACAGGAAATTACCAGAGTCTATATATTCAGCAAAACACTCCTTAATAATTCTGGGTTTCTTTTCCCACTCCGTCAGCTCATGAAACAAGTTGAACACTTTCAACACCTGTCTGAGCTTTGCATTTCATCTCACACCAAATCCACTGTCTGGAGAGTTTTGTTTTGCTTTCATTTATTCCAAAGTCCTGGCCTAAGCCATGGATGGGGGTTTTTCCAGTAGGTGTTTTCATGGCAGGAGAAGAGGAACTCAGTCAATGACTCAGCTTCATACTAGCAAGGAGAAATTAAAACCTAAAATGACTTCATGCAACAAAATGCAGTGAAACAGGCCCTTGATCTAATCAGCGCTTTCTAAAGGAATTAAATGCCAATCTATTTTAACATGCATTTCACTGCTACTTAATAAGGGCAGCGGGGAAAAATCAATTGGTCGTGTAATTTGGAATTTCAATAATATAAACAATAAATGCTAATTAGGAACATTCTTCTTAATGTCACAAAATTCTTGGACAGATTGTAGTTAAGTAATTAAAGGTTGATGGGTTGATGAGGCTGCTTGAAGAGTTTGAGCTCTGATAGCTGTTGCTGGGGCATGGACAAAGTTTGGGATGAAGTGAGTCTGCTTGAGTTTGTGTCACTGCAGGGAGCTGAGGTGTTCTGGGAGGGATGGAAAGCCCTCAGAAGAAGGGCTAAAGTTATTTCTGTCCTCCAGAGGACTGTACCAAGACAAGGGCATGAAGCTGAGCATCACTTATTTGTACTGACAATGGTACCCAGAGTGTGTTCCACATCCTTGAGACTGTATGGCCCACATTAACATGGGACAGGAGTCATAGAATCATAGAATCACAGA
The DNA here is from genome assembly GCA_013389865.1 of Piaya cayana. NCBI lineage: Eukaryota > Metazoa > Chordata > Aves > Cuculiformes > Coccyzidae > Piaya > Piaya cayana. The sequence continues at coordinate 23,580 of WAAB01015993.1, forward strand.
ATAACCACGTTGGAAGAGACCCACCAGATCATCGAGTCCAACCATTCCTATCAAACACTAAACCATGTCCCTCAGCATCTCTTCNCATGCATCTAAAAAAGACTGATGTGAATGTAAGCTGTCACCCAGGTTTGGGGTTGAGCATCTCTTTGAGGTGCAGAGGCAGCTCCCAAAGGGTGGTAGGATGTCCTTCCAGTAAGTCAACAACTCTGCTCTTGCTACGCAAGAGGCTTGAGCTCTAAGTCAGAAGATCTGCTTTTAATGTATGAAGGATTGTGCAACTGCCTAGCACTGCTTAGAAATAACTCATTTCCTCAGAAATGAGTTGGTAAAATGCTTCAAATGAATAGATACTTCTGCAGCAAATTTTCCTGTTGTAGAAGAAGAGGGATATGGATTGTTTTCTCTCATTGGATCCCAACCCCCTGGAGGCACAAAAGTTTCTATGTGAAGCATCAGAAGGAATGAATCTGTCCACACAAAGCAAGATGAACACAACCAGAATATTATCCTCATGCAAATGGCTTCAACACTGTCTGCATGCAGGTGTCTTAAGGAAAATAAGCACTTCACAGCTCTGACTTTGTCTCTTCCCATCATGGGATTTCCTGGAAATGGTTTTGCTATGGAGAAACTAGAAGAGCAGAAAGCAATAAAGTCAGAAAAAAAATGTAGTTATCAGTATTTATTGTTTCAAAATTCTAAGCAAGAGATGCTCTCCCCACCCACTCCCCTAGTTTTTATGTTCTCTTGAACACACTGGCTTTCCAAGTTTGGGAATATTAATGTTGTTTCTTTTTGCACTACCACCCTCATACATATTCTTTCCCTCCTACTTCTGTCTTCTACATGAAAGGAGATGGGGAAACTGGAAAAAAAAAAAAAAAAAAAAAAAGACTGACCAAACTGGGATTTGCTTGATTAATATGGCACCACAAACAAAAAAGTTCTTGAAAAGTTTGGATTTTTCTTCCCCCAAAATGTTTTCTGTTCTCAGCCACAAGTCCACTGCAGTTCCCTCCTGCTAGAAGAGACATTTCTTTACCCATCCTTTAGCACAAGTAGTGCTGTTTCTCATGTCTACAGTCTGGGTGTGCAGGGTACCTCTGTGGCTGGCTCCCATGGGCTCAGCCTGGCCCCTTGGGGACTGAAAGGGCACCTCCGATGATAGATGACCTGCTGATCTAAAGGCAAACTCATCCCTGCTAACTTGTTGCTTGTGTGCAACATATTTAGTCACGCAATTGTTTTTGCAGGATGCAGCTGCAAAAGAGCTGTGGAGAGAGGTCATAGCCTTTTCTGGGTTCTATTTGCCTTTCCTCTCTTGCCCTAGAAAGTGGGAGAGAGCCACAATTTCTACAATTCCAACAGGAGCCATTACGTTCCCAAGGTGTCACTCCCTGTGATTAGTCCCTTATCTCTTCCCAGCTATGGGAACAAAGCAAAACTGATCACCTGTGAGCAGCAGGCATCCCTCTCTGGAAAGATAAATGGGTGACAGCAGGCTTTTACCCCTGCCCCCATCTCAGCTCCCTGCCTTCAGGACTGAGTTAAGGGACCAAAATGTGCCAGAATTGGTACCATGTGCTTGCACCGCCTTCCCGGAGATTAGCCCCATATGGGGAGAGAGCTGCATTCCCCTCCATTTGGGATGGGGGTTGATCTAAATGTATAGCAGGCATTTTTCTAATACATGTGACAGCCCAGGAGATAGACTTCAAACATCACCAAAACTGGCCCCTTCTCATTGATCTTTGAAATATACAGCCTGGCTTATTATGTTGTAAATATACTTTTAATACAAAATGTTATAGTCTTAAAATATGTTCCTACCTGACTGTAGACTCTACATTTCCTGACAACTGGTCTCTTTGGCTGTATTTTAAATATACAGTGTATGGTTCCAGGTCAGTTCACCATTAACCCTGTGAATTGCCCCATAGATTTAGGGATGGATGCTGCATGGACTGTAGGACAAGGACATTAAGACATGCAACTCCCTGCCAAAAAGAAGGCACTGAAACAGCAGTTCAGCAGGTTCCAAAGCCTGGTTGATGGGCTCCTGGTCTGGTCCAGTGTTATTTGTACAAGTGATAAAACACCATTTTTTTTTTTTCACAATCTTGGGGTCAACACATTTTGTGAAGGTCTGCCAGCTGTAACTTTATGTCTTACTCCACAATATCTACTAATGGCCACATAATCTCTGACTACACTCACTTTGAGTCAATGTGATATATATGGTCTCAAGGCTAGAGGGATCCATTGGACAGGCCATGAGGAATGCATCACTTAATCCTTTTAATAGATTTTTCAGCCCAATTATTGGAGAAAGTCAAGACTGCTGAGAACAGGCAGATGGCAATTTTTTCTCCCAAACAGTCTGAGATATTAGTGCCATGATGCTGTTTGAGATTTGATTTTTGGAAAGTAATTATTTTGTAAAGTAGCAGGTTGCAGAGAACAGGCTGAGATCAAGAAACCACAGTCAGATTTGGTTTAGATTCAGATAGCAGTAGGTAGTAACAACAGGTCTACAACTAAGATTTCTGAGGATTTCTGATATGAAGGGATCTCTGTGTGGCAGCCAACTGTATCTGATTGGGCAATGCCTGGATCCAGTTACAATGGGTTGCAAATGCCACATAGGATTTTCTTGCACAGAAAACAAGAATCTCAGAGGCAAAGACTCAGCAGGATGAATCCAGTGTTTGTATGGATGCAAGGAATATGTAGAATGTATATGAGAAATAGGAAAAAGGCTAGATCAACAGAATAAGCTGCACTGAACAAGTCAGAAAGCAAAAATATGTGGAGCTCAAGTTCCTGTGTGCTTTAAAATTTACAGAGGCACTGAGAAATTTGCTTTTCAGCTAAGATTCAGCTAAGTTTTGCTGAAATTCTGCAAGTTAGCTGCTACCGTCACCAAGACTGGAGGCAGATATTGCAACAAATAGGGGCTATAAAGTAATGTGTCTGCAATGAGATCAGCCTCTGAACTTCCTGCCATATTCACTGAGTCAGTATATAATCCTATTGTCACATTAACAGAGTCATTTTGCATAACATTTTCTTATTTCCTGTTAATAAGGGAAAATTAAAGTAGAATAAAGCACTGTGCAGCTGTTTGCATTTCTCATGTATTCTGATGCCCCTTGGAAATGAGTGAGCTCATGGAGTTGGCAATGTATGATGTCCAGACTCACTGGCCTCTCCGCGCAGGCAATATGATACTGTGTAAAAATAGGTCTTTATTGAAAATATGAGGTTCTTTAATTGACCTAGATATTTTGCAGGTCTTGCAGGTGTTTTCTTCCCTGTGTGCCTGACCCCACATATCTGCTGTGGAAGGTCAGGGACAAGAGCAGCATGCTCAGGGTATGCCACACTCTGGGGCCATGGTGCAAAGTTGCAGCAGGGAAGAACTCTTCCTCTAGGACCACTTGATCAGTGATTCAGCAACCACTTGCTTTTGCCATGGATGGGTAGGAAATGCCAAAGAGAAAGGTGAGAACCAGTTTCAGGATGTCAGGCTGGAAAAGTCTCAGAGTCTTGCTGTGCTTTTACACTTTTCTACACAAAAATGAAGTTGAGAAAATGCTTTCTTTGCTGTGACACATCAGATTCCCTGGTACTATTTGGCTCCCAGAGCTGGAGCTTGTTTAGAAGAAAATTAGCAAAAGTGAATGTTTACTGAATTGAAATCACACAACCTGATGAGACCCTAAGGGATGCACCTTCATTCTGCATTTGAGAGAGAGTGGCTTGTTGCTCAGCCATGCATTCCTGTCCATAACTTGGTGCCCAACCTAAATCAGCCCAGGCTCAGCAGCAGATTCTGTGCACGATGTTGTCTTGCAAGAAATATATCTAGACACTCTCCTTCCCCTCCTCTTAAAATCCCAGTATATCTCAGCAATGCATGCTCAGAGGTGATCATTCGATGGCTGTTTGTCTTGTAGATGATTTCCCCATCCCATCCCAACAAAAGCTCAGCTTCTTTGGATGGAAAATGTCAAATAGGTTAGGAAAAGGGCTTTTCTATCCTTGTTAGTTGCCAAGAAGAAAAATACATTTTAAAAAGCCGTAAAAATGTAATTCTCCTGTACACATATTCCAATAAATCAAAGATAGCTAAAAGGATTTTCTTCAGTGGAAGAAAAATCATCATTTCTTGCCCTATATGAAGTGTGAAAGTTTCAGTCTGAACAGAGAAATTTTTCATAGAATTATGATCGTATGAAACCAAAGGGTTAGAAAGAAAATCTCAATGTAACCCAAGCACTGGCTTTTGCTATTAAGAAAGCTATAATGTATGAAACACTACAGATCTATGGGAAATATATTCCTTTCTATGAGAGGAGTTCTCAGAGCCCAGTCTCTATGAACCAAGATTGATTACACAGAAACTGTTTTTCCAGTTGACATTTATTTTGCAGAAATATTAATGAGGAAACGATTTATTTCCCCTTCAGTTCAACCTGAGGTCATTCTGCAAGTTCAGCCCAGACAGCCCATCTGAACGCATCTAATACATGCATTTGAGACATGAACTATGATAGGTACATTTTGGGGAATAGCGTTGAACCAAGTTTATAACCTTATTTCAAACAACCATAATTGGGTGAAAAAGTGTTTCTTGGGCACTGACTTTTAAAGCCTTTCCCTCATCTCTGAACAGTACCTGAAAGACCACTATGTGGATGCGTATGTGTTGTCTGTGCCTACGACAACCCTTTCAACTGTTCTCAAGAATCCCTGCTTTAATTAAGAAAGTAAGAAAACTCTACCAGATTGTCATGAGTGTGAAGGTTTGCAGGGAGGATCCAGGGAACTCCAGGCCTGTCAGTCTGACTTCAGTGCCAGGGAATGTCATGGAACAGGTGATCTTGAGTGCTATCATGAAACACATGCAAGAGAACCGGGTGATCAGGCCCAGTCAACATGGGTTCACGAGAGGCAGGTCTTGCCAAACTAACCTGATGGCCTTCTATGACAAAGTGACTCGGCTGCTGGATGAGGGAAAGGCTGTGGATATGGTCTTCCTGGACTTCAGCAAAGCCTTTGACACAGTTTCTCACAGCATTCTGCTACAGAAACTGTCAGCCTCTGGCCTGGACAGGCGAATGCTCTACTGGGTGGAAA
>WAAB01015993.1:29089-41999 GCA_013389865.1 Piaya cayana
GTCTGTCTAGAAAGCTGCCTGGAGGAGTAAGACCTGGGGGTGTTGGTCGACAGCCGACTGAACATGAGCCAGCAGTGTGCCCAGGTGGCCAAGAAAGCCAAGGGTATTCTGACTTGTATCAGAAACGGTGTGACCAGCAGGTCCAGGGAGGTTCTTCTCCCTCTGTACTTGGCACTGGTGAGACCGCTCCTTGAATCCAGTGTTCAGTTCTGGGCCCCTCACCACAAGAAGGATGTTGAGTCTCTGAAGTGAGTCCAGAGAAGAGCAATGAAGCTGGTGAAGGGGCTGGAGAACAGGCCTCATGAGGAATGGCTGAGAGAGCTGGTGTTGTTTTGGCTGGAGAAGTGGAGGCTGAGAGGAGACCTCATTGCTCTCTACATCTACCTGAAAGGAGGTTGCAGAGAGGAGGGAGCTGGCCTCTTTTCCCAAGTGACAGGGGACAGGACAAGAGGGAATGGCTTCAAGCTCCACCAGGGGAGGTTCAGGTTGGATATTAGGAAAAATTTCTCACAGAAAGGGTCATTGGGCACTGGCAGAGGCTGCCCAGGGAGGTGTTTAATTCACCTTCTCTGGAGGTGTTTAAGGCATGGGTGGCTGAGGTGCTTGGGGACATGGTTTAGTGATTGATAAGAATGGTTGGACTCCGTGATCTGGCAGATTTTTCCCAACCTAGTGATTCTGTGATTCTATGAGTACTGGCACATTCATGGCAGACGCCTAGTTTGCAGGTGGCCTCGGCTTGCCTTGCTGTGCTGACCACCAGGACTTATGCTGCAAAGGACATAAAGCACACATGATGATTTCTTGGGACTGGTAGCACATTTAGCTTCAATGGTTAAAGCAGATTTTTTTTCAGAGGTTTCCTCAGCTTTAGTAGTAAAGGCAAAATATATTACTACTAGATAAAGTGAACGTGAGTGGACATTCATAAAATGGTATGTTACAAACCATAGTGGCTAAGAATCATAAAATGAAAGAATGGTTTGCATTGGAAGAGGCCTTTACAAGTCATTTGTCCAACACCCCTGCAATAAGCAGAGACATCTTCTACTGGATCTGGTTGCTCTTGCAACCTGTCCTTGAATGCAACCTGTCCTTGAATGTTTCTGGGCATGGTGCATCTTCCACCTCTCTGGATAATCTGCTCCAGTATTTCATCACCCTCAGCCAAAGTGCTTTCTCTCTAATATCTAGTCTAAACTTCTCCTGTTTTAGTTTAAAACGACTACCTTTTGTCCTACTGCTCCAGGCCCTGCTATAAGAGATGGATAGAAGCCTTACCTAGCCATCTCTATGGCAGGAGAGGTCGTTAGAGCACATGTGGTAGATTTCAGTAATTCCACAACTGACCACAAATTTAATAACTTTATATTTTAGGAAAGTTATTGAAAGCCTCAGTTTTGTCTCCTCTTCCTCTGTCACTTCCAGGTACCTGGGATGTTATATTAGAAATGCATTAGAATGCATCCTGAGATGTGAATGTATTTGAACCATAAGAAGTTTGTTTTTATAGAAAAACAGTGAGGAAGGGCATGTAGCATGATCCAGGTGTGACCTTCCATCTGACATAGGAGGTAGGACTCATCCTACCTATTTTTGTCTGTGTTAATGCTGTGGTTCTGGTCTACACTGTAGGTGCTGCCTGTTCCTTTCACAACCAGTGGAGTGAAACAGATACCTCCAGGGAATGAGGAAAATCATTCCTTCTTCAAACAAGGGTGTTTGACAGACAGAGTGAATCTGCATCGAAAGGTGCTCACAAACAACTTGTCCCAGATGACAAGTGCAAATTAGATGCTGGACTTTCAGGTAGATCCTTCTGATGGAAAGAAATCACACATTAATATCTACTCGTTCTTGCAGCCCCCCAGGAGAGTCTCAGAAAGATGTGGTTGACTTCTGCGGCCAAAGTAGGATTTAACTTCTGAGCCCTGGATGGTTTTTTTTTCTATTGTCAGTGTGTGCTGTGGTGACCACCCTATACAGGCAGCAGTGAAGCAGTAGTTTGCAGTGAAACAAATGACCCAAATACCCAAACTCTATTTCCTCCAAAATCTACTTTCCCTATAGCTGAGTTTTCAGACAAAATGGGGTTTATACCTCTACCCTGGCCAGCCATAACAAGCCACTGATGGGGAGACATAAAGGATCAGGAACAAACATCCCCGCAGATAAGCTCTGCCACTGTGTCCTGGTGCAGAGGATTCTTACCCTGTGACCAACTCCTACAAACTATTCCAGCAAATGGTTAGAGCAGAGAATTTGGGGCTATTGTTGTGAGCAGCACCTGCCCTGATCAGAACTCTTTCTCTCTGCTACGAATCCCCAGGGCAGCTGGACGAGCCTGGTCATCTGCCAGGTTATGGCAGACCTTGTTGACTGAAATCTTGGAGAGAAGAGTTTGCCTGTGTCTATCTACAGGTGAACATCTTAGGCTCTTATTCAGGAAAGGGAGAGAAGGAAAAAGCCGAGGATTGTTCTCCATACAGCAATGGAGGGAAGGTTAGAAAATGAGTAAAGCTGGAAAATCTCAAGGGAATCAGACAGCACTCACCTTTCTTCAGCCATAAGCAAGAACCTAGAGGATGCTGTTCAAAAAGTCTCTGCCTGGAGACACAGGTCTTATCCAGCGTGCCCCACAAGACATCCCTTGTCATGAAAACAGGGTCAAAACGAGGAGGGTTAACAGACCTCAAAAGGGGAGAGTTCAGTTCTGAGACATGTCAGAGAGAGGGGAGTGGATGTGCTGTGACTATCCGTCCTGTGATTCCTTGATTGCAGAAACTTCTTTGGAGAAAGAGGAATGTGTAGTGCTCTCTTCTTTTGATATAGAAGAAGCTTGATGACGTTCAGCTGCTTATTGCTGCTGCTAGGCTGCATGGATAATCAGCAGCCTTCAGGCCCTGGAGAGGCTGAGCCAGCCCTAAATCCACTTCAAAGCAGAAAAGAATATTATGGCCTGTGCGTGAGGGTCTTAGCTTCTCACATGGCTCTTCCACTCCAGTTTTATGGCGTAAAGCACATAGCCCTTCTGACGGCAGTTCAGCTGCATTTTTCTTGGTGAGCTCATTCCCAGTGGACATCAATTCACATGCTCTTTGGAGGGGAAATGAAAGGGAGCAAGAAGTGGCCCCCTTGAAGTTCTACTCAGCTGGGTTGTTCATGTTCCTGAAAAATACATCCACCTTTTATAACTCCCTGAGCTCACATTCAGGGAGCCTGACTGGCTGTTTCTGCATCGGGTGTGTGGAGGGGGGTTGTATCCATGTTTAGTGATGGGAAAGGTGTGTGTGCAGTCTGCAGTCATGCAGGCATGTGGGGAAAGGTAAGGTGGGTGAAGAGGCTGCTTTACGATGTGCATGTATGTGCTGGAAAGAGATGGAAACCACAGCTGCACAAAAGAAGGGAGATAGATGAAGACAATGTGTAAGGAGAAAAATATTCCAAAGCTAGATCCAGGGAGCACCCATTCCTATCCTCACAACCCTCTTCCTCTTCCAGCCAGTCCCAACATATGCGGCTTTTCCATGGAGAATGGCCAGCAACACAGGACTCTGACAGGACTGGATGCCCACAGGAATGTGGCAGCACTCAGTCCCCCACTTAATCCACCTGTCTGTCTTCATGCACTGCTCTTCTCCCTGCCCTGCTTTTGTGCAAAGTCATATGGCACTCAGAAACCAGGCTGGGGGTAAAAATAAGTGTTGGAAGACATAAGAGGAATTATCCTATTAATAAACAATATTTCAGGCATCAGTTGTTCATTTGGTTGTGGCTTTATTCCAAGATGTGTTCCAGCCAAACTGTCTCCCAGACACCCAAGCCATCAACAGGTCGATCCTTCCCTGTGGTGAATGGTCCTCTGGATTCTTGAAGTAGGACTGGATGAAGCTTGGAGAAATGCTCCTGTAGGAAAACATCCTGCCCCAGTACTGGGAAAACTTGATTTAATATGTCTTTGAAAGGCCTCATTTCTGTGATCCTACAGTGGTACCAGTACCACCAGCAAATATTTTCTTTGTGCTGAAGGGCTCAGATGGAAGTAATGCAAATGTCAGCTCATAGCACTTGCCTGTTTCATTTCAAACTGACATCCCAGGGCAGAGAAATTTGCCTTTAGGGCCACAACAGGACAACAACACAGAGTAAAGAAATTCTGTGTCATCTTAGAGTCCTTCTACCCAGCAATGCCCATTTTCACATCCCTCCCTGCTGCATCCCTCCTAGCAATTCAGCGAACCTGATGAGCACAGAGATGATCTGCCTGCAACTGGAATGCAGCCACCTCTGGAGAGAGCATGAAGCAGCTGCTTCGTTGCCTAGATCCATTCCTCACCATTGCTGAAGAGAGGCAGGGAAAGAAGATGCTGCATCCAAGTGGATTTCCAGGGAGAATTTATTGAGGCAGGATGCAATTATCCAGCTGGAAGTTTTCCATGACATGGAGAGCAAGCCAGCAGTCTGCACTGAGACCCCATCACCCAACAGCCCCTTTGACTTCAACAAGGCTATCGGCATGACAGCACATGGCTGAGGTCTAATCCTTCTACTTTTATGATTCCATTCAATGATAGCAATAAAGCACTTGAAGCCTTGTGAGTTGTGGGGAAGGGTGAACAAAAACCATCCCTCTTGCATTCTCTGAAAGTTCACATTTGATAAATGCATATGCTGCACATACGCTGTAGCAAAGTCTATCAAATCCATCTTTTATTACTTTCCTCTTTAGCATCACCAGGGTCATGGTGCCCTCCAATGCAATGATCTGTTTTTAGTGTTCCAATCAGGACCAATAGCCTGAAGGTGTGGGAAACAAGAGGATGTGGGCTTGTGTATTTCAGATCAATATGTTCACCACTTGAGCAAGTAGATACCAATTTATCCTTCCTCATTCATAATGACCCTGGTACACTGTACATCCTCACCGCAATTCAATCCAAAAGCCCCAGGTTTCGCTTTCTCTTCTACCATGGGGGTACAGATTTAGACTCAACCGAAGCAAGATCAGATCTCCCCTGTGCCTGCTCACATGAAACAAAAGAGATTTCCTTGAGGCTGCAATGTGACCTGTAAACTCTGAATTACTGAGATAGGAAGGGATTTCTGGAGATCACCTAGTCCAAACCTTGGGATCATGGCAGGATCAGCCAGAACAGCTCATCTCTGAACTGATGAAGGAAATATAAGAAAGCAGAGAAAAAGAGAGTGATTTCCTGAATGGTGGTTAATTAAAAGCAAAAACTGATATGGTGGTGTATGTGTCAATCTGAAAAAAAGTAAGGGAGATAAGACTCTGCATGGTCAAAATGCTTTTTGCAACATAATTTTAGGGTTAGAAGTTATTTTTTTCTACAATATTACTTTGCTGTCTAAGAAACTGAGCAAGAAAGAGCAAAATTAAAAAATACAAAATTGAAAACCAAAATGTTTCCTAAAATGTTATAAGAACGATCAATATGACACATTTACTATAATTTTTTTCTAGGGTCATGATGTCTTTGTATTCATCAAGATTTTGACATCTCTCCTCAGAGCAGACAGAAAAACATGACAAAATCTCAACTGTTTTCCCAAGACAGGGAAAATGGCTTCTATCCATTTTTAACTGGGCCTCTAAATGCCGGTTCTGGTGCCTACATTTTAAAAAGGACATGGGAAATTTGAAAGATAACAGAGAAAAGAGAAGAATAGTTTAAGCAATGGACAAAGATGTCTTGGAGTGAGAGATTTAAATCACCAAACCTATTCAGCGGATCAAAAAGAAGATAAAGAGGTGACTGTATAATAGTGTCTAAGCACTTTCAGAAGAAGCTACCAGTACCAAAGAGATCTTTAATCTACCACTGAAAGCTGTAAGAAAGTGTCTCTGTTGGTAGTTAAAGCTTGATGAATTAGTGGAAGAAAGTAAGTGATCTATTAAATGCTGGTGAGGTGAAAGGTGGATCCTCCATCCATGCGTGTTCCCAGCATGTGCCCAGGCAGAGGTTCGCAGCATTGTCATTACAAGTGAGAGAGTACTAGTTTTGCAGAGGGTATATGACATGGTGGATCCTACTTGGACATGAAATTTACCCAGCTCTGGGAGCCCTAATTAATGATCTGTCTGTCTGTAGATGTAAAGCAGTTTAAATGAAGTAGGTAGTCATTCAAACAGTCTATTTGTACACAGTTCTTTCTTCAGTCTTCAGTTTTCTTCAACCTCCTCTTTCTTCAGCTTCTATTTGCAAAACTGAATCCCTGGCAAACCTGAAACCTGAAAAGGGCTGACAACCTGCGAAAGTGCTGTGTGCATGATGAGAGAGAGAATAATTCTTCAAAGAAACATGGGGTTTGCATAGGGCTTTTAGGCTGATTTCCTAAGCAAACAAGGCAGGGTCTCTTTATCTGTCATTCCAATGCTTTGACTAATTTTATGCAAATCAGGCACAGGTAAAAAGCTCTCAGAAATGCTAGTTTCCTGTAGGGTTCGTGGTAATAGGTGACCCTGTAAGAAGGAGCAGCACATATTACTGTTCCAGATGGGTGAGAAGTTTCTTCATGAACCACATCATAAGGCAGTGGAAAACCCTCACATGGAGAAGCCACAGAGGACCTGGCACAGTGAAACCTGCCATCCACAGACCTGCTGAGGGTTTGATGGTTGCATGGCAGCAGGACACTGCCCATGCTTGCTGTGATCTCTGCTCAAGTCTAGAGGCTCTTCTGATGAAATGTGAGCTGTTCTGTGCTATAAACAATGCACAACTCTCTCCAAAGATTTAAGAGCAAATCCCTCTGTCCTTGCTGTGCTAACCTTTGTTCCTTCCCATTTCCAGAGACTAGCTTTGCCCCATGCTAGCACAGACATGAAAGCAGCGAAACCAGTAGCAAGCATGGGCAGAGTAAATGCTTTCCTTGAACTTGCACAGTGTATGGGACAAGGCAGTCATGACCCCCATTAATCTCCTTTGGCATTAGCCACACACAGCTAGCAAACACAAAGTGGGAGCATCACTTGGTGACTGGAGAGCTGTGTCTTTTCCCTCTCTCTACTGCTGACTTGCTGTGCCATACTGAACAAAAGCTTTTCTTTTCCCCTTTGTGTCCTGTTTTCTCTACTTGTAAAAACTGGAGTAGTGGAATCAATGGCTCTTGGAATTTTGGATGTTAAAAACACATGGTAAAAGACCCTGCTGTTGTAATACGGGTAATGGATCATTACCTTTAGGCTCACATCATAATCTTATTTTCCTACTCACCCCAGAGGTCTTACTTAGAGTAAGAGTTGCATAAAGACTGCTCAGGTGAGCAGGATTAGGGGAATGAGCCGAACGTAGGTGAAGTACAGAAAGATCAACTGTTGGATGACAGCAGGGTAGCAGGGGCAATTCACACCCTACTCTTCCATTACCTTCCTGCAGTACAGATACTCCCACTTGTTCACGAGAAAGGTACAGATCTCACTTCTGAGGGGCTCAGGTGTAGAAATACAGCTGGAATGAGGTACTTGCAGCTGAACCCTCCATTACGCTGCTTTTATACATCTCTGCTAGAAATGAACTCTCAAAGCTCGTTCTGCAGCCTGAGTTTGTCACTCTCCCCAGGGATGTATCTTTGCAAAGACTTGCTGCCCACCTGCAGACGTTAGACCCATTGCACTGGCAATTTTGATCCCTATATATCTGCCTCACTGAAGACTCTGCAGCTTAACTGGGACAAACTTAAGCTAAAGCATCTCTCCAGTGCCTATCAGCAGACCATTAATCTGGTAGAGCAAGGCACTTGTTAATGAGGGGGCTCAGGCAAAGGAGAGGAGCACACAGAACCAGAGTTACACAAACTCAGTCCATCAGAACACATGTCTAATCAAAATCACTTTCCTATCACACTTTATTTTAGAGCAGTAATTGCATTATTTTCTATCAGCCCTGCAGCAGGAGTTTGGCGAAGTCAAGGAGGATGTGTCATGGGACCATACTGATTCTTTCACAGCTGTATGGCTAACTTCCCTCTGCAGGTACAAAGGATGCAATAGGCTTTAAATCAGCAACAAATAGTGCCCAGTGCTGAATTATTTGCAGCTTAATGAAGCCCGTTATAATCAGTGGGAAGCCTTACACTTGCTAGTGTGGTCTTCCAGCAGTGGAGCCTTCTGACAGAGGGGATTAATCATAGAATCATAGAATCATAGAATCACCAGGCTGGAAGAGACCCACTGGATCATTGAGTCCAACCATTCCTATCAAACACTAAACTATGTCCCTCAGGACCTCGTCTACTCGTAACTTAAACACCTCCAGGGAAGATGAATCAACCACCTCCCTGGGCAGCCTGTTCCAATGCCCAATGACCCTTTCTGTGAAAAACTTCCTCCTAATGTCTAGCCAATATTTCCCCTGGCAGAGCTTGAGGCCATTCNGGTCTCCCCAATGCCGAGTACAGAGGGAGAATAACCTCCCTGGACCTGCTGGTCACACCATTTCTGATACAAGCCAAGATGCCATTGGCCTTCTTGGCCACCTGGGCACACTGCTGGCTCATGTTCAGTAGGCTGTCAACCAACACCCCCAGGTCCTTCTCCTCCTGGCAGCTTTCTAGACAGACTTCTAATCTCCTTATTTCCCTCAACAAATCCCACCCTGTAAGATGGTGATGCAGGAAAGTCTGCTCTTGGGCAGTGGGGTGAGTGCTGCCTCTGTCAGAAATAACTCTGCTTTTAAGCATCAGATGTTTCATAGAATTAGTTTTCATTCCAGCTTGGCAATGTCCATTTATGGCAGCTTAAATAAAAACTTGACCAGACACTGAGGCTGAGAGCTGATGTAAGAGGGAGATTTAGCTCTTCAAATTACTGTCTAGTGGCAGAACATTTTAAAAATAGGATGAAGTGCCCAACATAATGTTCTGGTGGGGGAGATCAAATGTAGCCAGAGGGATTCAATGCCATTGCTGTTTTCTGCTTTGACATCACAATAGGACCTGGCAAGCAAGTTCCACCTGGGTTCTTTCTTTGTGAGTTTATGTCGAGCTGAGCTAGAGCTGTTCCTCTTCAGGGTGTGAAGTATGTGACTTTGCTATACCTTCACTCAGGGATAACTCCTGAATGATTCCCCAGGCAGTCAGCCAAATTTTTGTCACCTGACCCTTCCAGCCTTTGATTTCCTGAGCCACTGTAAATTTTCTAGTTAATACCTGATTGTCTGAACATTGGCCTGGAAAGTGGATAGAGTTTGATGGCATCACCAAGACACATGAGCATCTATCACAGTTTGTCCAAATGTGATCACACAGCATACCAGGTTGTAAGACACACTGCCATTGCATGAGTAACCAACTTCATTTCCCTGCGTATCAAACACCATTTTTCTCTCACTTCATATTTGCATTCCTATTTGTTTCTTGCTTGCCTTGCTCATCTGTATATGCACACATGTTCCCTCACCCAGGCATACATGAAGGCACTGTAGCACCAATATTTACATATGGATTTGCAGATAATGTGCTTGTGGACAAGCCTGTGAACAAGTGTTTCCTTGCCAGGGTATCTCTGAATGAGAGCTCAGGTGAGCAAATTCTTAGATAAATTCTCATCAGTTCATATAAGTGCGAGTACTTGCTTTGGGATTTGCCTACCAATATGCGTCTGAAGATACACTCTCCTGAAAATTCATAACTACGTGCAGCTCTGCGTGTGAATGCAGGTTCAAAGAATCTCACCTCACACTTTCCTTTTTTACCTACACCTTTTCAGCCTGGATTCTGCCGCAATAAGCATTCACAAGAAAAGCAAGCAATGGGGGAGGCAAATGCCTTCAAAGCAAATCATGGCTCTTATTCAGATGAATAGTGGAGTCTTTTTTTTTTTTTCTGATACTGTCCTTCCTGCTCTTGTGATATGCATATGACTCTATATGTTTCCATTTGAGGCCTGAAGAATTCTGCTAGTTCCCCCCTGCTGCCCATGAGCCAAAAAGACGATAAGGGAATATAATGAACACAAACAATGGTGGAGACTGAATTTGACTTTTTTCCTCCAGGGACAGGCAGGACTCACAGATGTAGGAATATTATTGAATTCCTTTGGATACATTTGATCTCTCAGCCAAAAAAGTATGTGGGACATTTCCGCTTATTTTTAAAACATTCTGCCACAAAACAGTAATTCAATTAACGAAAGCTCCCACTGATGTCAGCCCTGAGCTTAAGCTTAACGGAGCATTTCTCTCTGCTGTGAACACAAAAGCCACCTTAAAGGAGAGAAACCAATCTACATATGTTTGGAAAGGAAAAGCCTTCACAAAATCGGAAGGCAAGTAATGAACAAAGTGTGTTGCTCATTAAATGCACCCACGTGCAAACAGACCTTTGCCAGTTGGGTTGTGGTGTTTCAGCCTGGCTTCAGGTGAATCTGGAGCCATGAGAAGTGTCTAAGTTTTCTTCTGAGGAGCACTGTGCTCCCCTCCAAGCAGCCTGCTTTCGTTTGCTTCCTTCCCTCCTCGCAAAGAAAACAGGGGAGAACATCATTGCTCTGTGAAGTCAGCTTCATTTTCATGCATTAGCTGAGGGCTCCAAATTCTTCAGGCCAGAACTGTTCAAAAGACATGCTTTCCCTGGAATAACTCTCTCCCCCGCCCCAAACCCAAACAATTAACTTGGCCATATGTTTTGCAAAAAGCAGTTTTCACAAAAATGACATCTTCTGTGAAATAGAACCTGACAGTTCACTTTTAATGCAACATTAAATGAGAGGTTTTAATCTCATAAAGCTCAGGAAATTCAGAAGTTGATCTTCCCCCAGAAGCTTTAACTCTGCCCCTTCGTGTATATGCCCTCCAACAGGAGTGTTCACCAGAAGAGCACACAAAAACACTTTCCACCTAAACACTGCATGTATAATTCTTATGCCTCTCAGGTTGCAGGGAAAAGTGCAATTTAAACACAAATCAAAATCAGACAATTAAGGTTACTTAAAAAGTAATATCGGAGACACATAATTCAACATCATTTGGGAATATGCAATAGGATATGGAGATAAAATGAGACTGAGATGCTGCAGTGGTAATGTGTTTGAAATACCTAGGCAGATGGATTATAAAGTAAATCAGGCCTCCAGGACACTTGTTCAGATGCAGCCAGGCTGAGAACTCTTGAATGTTGTTTCTGTGTCACAGCTATTTGGAGCCCTCCATGAAATTAATCTCATGAATCTCTGTCCAGCCTTGGTGAGTGAGAAAAACAATGGCAAAAAAAGCTACTGATCTTATCTAAAATTCTTTGCCTGGAGTCCTAGCTGAGAGTACCAGAGTGTGCTCGATGCTGATGAGTGTCCTGCTCCGAAAGGTGTCTCCTGCTTTGGGGCATAGATGGATTTCACCGTCTGGGTGGTGAAAGGGGAAGCAATTGGAACTTGTAGGGCTGCACTACTTCATGTGGCTGAGATGACCCCCAGCATAAAAACCAGATGTGCACACCCAGAACAACCTCACACCAGTGGAGGAAATGCCCTATGTCTTTCTGGCCAGGAGCACAGTCCCTGCAGCCCCATTCTGCCAGCTCCAGTCTCCTGCTCAGACTGTGTGCTGCTTGGCCAGGTTCGGTCTGGGAGGGGATCAATGATGAGAAAATTTGGAAGTGCACAGATAAGCTTTGTGAGTACCGGTATGGGTGTGGAATCGAGAGCTGGGGCTTAGCCCTGGCCTCTCTAACCAGCAGTGTTTTCCTGCAGCCTCATTGCCTGGAAAGCGTGCTTTGTGATGGGACATTCTGTTGTGATAGCATGAGGGACTATACTTTTAAACTAAAAAAAAAGTAGATTCAGAATAGGTATGAGGAAGATATTTTTTTTGTCATGAGAGTGGTGAAGCTCTGGAACATGTCACTCAGAGATGTGATGGATGTCTCATCCCTGGAAACATTCAAGGTCAGATTGGATGGGCTCTGAGCATCCTGATACAGTTGAAGAGGAGGTGAACTACATGACCTTTAAAGATACTTTCCAACCCAAGCTGTTCTATGATTCTATGAAATGATCAGGCTGCTTAGTTGCAAGAGAACAGGTACAGCCTTCAGTGCTTTGCAGTACGCAGGGGCGACCTGTCAGTGTGGAGGAAATTTCTGTCTGTGAGAGGCTTGTAAGGACTTACACCAGCTCTTTAGAGGTATGTGAAATGAGGCAAGGAAGACAAGGGGAGAGCTAATGGGAAAGAGTTGTTCTGCCTGTCTTATTAGGGATTTCATTAACAAAACCTTTCCACAGGATCAGGACTGAGCTGCCCACCTGC
This sequence comes from Piaya cayana, assembly GCA_013389865.1. Lineage (NCBI taxonomy): Eukaryota > Metazoa > Chordata > Aves > Cuculiformes > Coccyzidae > Piaya > Piaya cayana. The sequence goes on from WAAB01015993.1 coordinate 41,350, forward strand.
TCTGACACCCCTGTGATCTGTAGCACTGTGTTAGTGGCAGATCTGCACGCCCTTGTGCTGTGTGCCACATCACCATGGCAGAGGGCACCTGGAGTCCCTCCTACTCAGTGACCTCTGGGACCCAAGGTTGCAGTTGCGAGCAACAGGTGGGACACACATATTCCTGTTGCAGTAAGTTTCAGTTCACACTGTGTGAGAGCATGGAGACTGAAGCTGTACTGAGCTGTGAGCTGACTTCAGACTGTTTTTCTGCCAGACAGCTCTCAGCCCTTGGGAAGGAGCACTCCAACCTGGTGATTCTGTGATTCTGTGATTCTGTGAACAGGTGGATAGCAAATGCATCCAGGGGCATGGGTATGGGACGAATAGACTTCTGCTTTCTTTGCCTGGAGGCATTAAACCCACCCAGGTTTACACCATCAGTCAGTAGCGCTTTACAGGTAACCTGAATGTGAAGGATAGAGGGACGGGAATTCGAAGATGAAACATGAAATCATAGAACACCTTGAGTTGGAAGGGGCATTAAAGATCACCTAATTCAGACCCCACTAGATCAGGCTGCTCACAGCCCCGTTCAACCTGGCCTTGAGCACCTCTAGGGATGGGGCATCCACAACTTCCCTGGGCAACCTGTTCCAGTGCCTCACCTT
>WAAB01015993.1:42024-54225 GCA_013389865.1 Piaya cayana
GTGAGGTCTCACAAGAGTAGAGTAGAGGGGCAGAATCTCCTCCCTTGACCTGCTGGCCATGCTTCATTTGATGCAGCCCAGGACAAGATTGGCCTTCTGGGCTGCAAGCACACATTGCTGATTCATGTTGAGCTTCCCATCAGCCAACACCCCCAAGTCCTCCACAGGGCTGCTCTCAATCATATCTAAACACATCATCCCCCATCTTCATGAGGTTGCACAGCCCCACTTCTCCAGGTCCCTCTGGATGACATCCTGTCCTTATGGTGAGGCAACTGCGCTGCTCAGCTTGGTGTCATACGCAAACTTGTTGAAGGTACACTCAATCTCTCTGTCTATATCATTGATGAAGTTATTAAACAGCACCAGTCTCAGTAGGGACCCCTGAGAGACACCACTTGTCACGAGTCTCCATTTGGACTTTGAGTCATTGGTCACTACTCTCTGAATATGACCATCCAACCAGTCTCTTATCCACCAAACAGTCCACCCATGAAATCCATATCTCTCCAATTTAGAGAGAAGGATGTTATGAGGGACCATGTCAAAGGCTTTACAGAAGTCCAGATAGTTCACATCTGTTGTTTTTTCCTGTGTCCACTGCTATGGTTACCCCATCACAGAAAGCTACTAAGTTGGTCATACAGGATTTGTCCCGGTGAAGTCATGCTGGCTGACATTAATCGCCTCCCCGTCATCTATGTGCTTTAGCACAGAACTTCTAGGAGGATGTGTTCCACGATCTTCCCAGGCACTGAGGTAAGGTTGACAGGTCAGTAGTTCCCAGGGACATCTTTTCTACACTTTTGAAAAATGGGGTCAATGTTGCCCTTCTTCCAGTCACCATAGACTTCTCATTGCCATGACTTTTCAGATATCATGGAGAGTGTCTTGGCAACCACATCAGCCAGTTCTCTCTGGATTCTGGGCTGCATCTAATCAGGTCCCTTAGACTTGTTCAGATTCTTCAGGTCATCACTAACCTGATCCTCCCCTACAGTGGGGAAGATCTGGTCCCCATCTTGTTGTCTCATGACACAAGAGGGGCAAGAAAAGCAGTTGTCAGTGAAGACTGAGGCAAATAAGTACCTCAGCCTTCTCGTTGTCTGTTAATACAAGGTCACCATTTTCATTCATCAGTGGAGTATGCTTTTTTTAACCTTCCTTTTTGATTGACATACCTGTACAAGCCCTTCTTGCTGGTCTTCACTTCCCTTTCCAAGTTCAGCTCCAGCTGTGCCTTGGCCTTTCTGAAGCTCCACCTTGGTCCTCCTGAATAAACTGGCAACTGTTGGATGATTCAGGACATTTGTGTATGACCCAGTGCAACAGTGCCACCATTCCCATCCTCATCCCACAAAGCAGAATGGCAGAGAAATGGGGGATATACCAGCATTTCTCCACTTCTGCTCAACCAGGTGGGTCAGAGCTCTTTGTAGGATGTAAGACAAGGTCTGTCTGTGCAGCCTCTGGAAGCTGATACCTGCTGCCACCACTGGAGCTGGTGATCCCAGAGCTGCTTAAACCTAGTCTGTCCAGGAACTGTGGACAGATGTGGTTGCAAATGCCTCATGTCTGTCTCTCTGCTCACCTGGCCAGCATGAAGGTCAGGACACACCTCACATTGTCTCCTTCCAGCCTCCATCATTTTGTCTCTCCAAGAAGTCAAGGCAAATCTGCATTTCAGAGGCAGGGACAGATGCTCATGCCAGGCAGCTTTGATCAAAGGCCTTGGTTAGTTATCCAAGGTGAAGGAAACAGCTGGGCATGTGCCTGCTGGGGAAAGGCTCTTTCCTTCTTTCTCTGACCTCAGCCTATTTCAGCATAGCTGTGAGAGGCCATTTTACAAACTGAGGCTTTTTGAGAAGCATCCTTTTTCTCAGGATACTGAAGGTTTAGATCAGTCCCTAAAGTATCCTCAGAGTACCCATTGCTTCTGTGTTGGACAATCACTCTGAAATCATGGAAAACATTTCGATCTTTGCCCTGAGGGAAAAACTTGGAGGTGTAGGATACATGAGGTTACTTAGCCTGCAAGTATCAGCCTCTGGCATGAACAATATGGTCTCTGGACCTCCAGGAAGCTACCAAGAGTTGCCAGCCACACTATGGAGCAAGAGTTTCTCCCCACTAAAGTGCTTATCTCCTGTGGAAGGCTAGACGGCATCATGACCCCATTTAGAAATGTCCAGAAATATTTATAGCAGGCTGAACCCAATTAAGAGAAGCTTTAGGGAGTTTTCAAGTGGGGTCAGGAAAGTAAAGGGCAGAAATAGGAAACACAAAAGTATCAGCTTTAAAGAGTGAGGTATTTCTGTGCCTCAGCTGAGACTGAGAGTCCTTGGCTTAGGAAACAGGATGGAATAGCCACGCTGCCTGCTTCTCTGAAATCTAATCCCCACAAGGTTCATGTGTCCTCACATTGAGGACTCATCTCCTCTCCCTTTCCCCATTTTTTCCTTCCTAAGGGGAAAAAAAAGTAGAGGAAGGACAGAGCTGGTGCTGTTTTCCCGAAGTGTTTCCCCCAGGACCCTTGTTGAAGCATCAAATTTCCTTTGAAATGGCTATGTGGGAAACATAGTTTCTTGGGTCATTTCCCAAATGAAAAGGCAAAAAAAAAAAGACAATAAAAAAGTGAAATAGGAAAATAAAATTCAACATATGAAGAGCAGAAGCCAAATCACAGCAGCTCTCTGTCCCATTTAATCCTTGGTCCTATGGAGGAGAATGAAAGTGCTGTTGGGAACAGTAATTTTGTATTAACATGTTCCCACTTCTAAATGTCTTCCTGGCTCTCTCCTTGGATTAGCCTTTTTGCCCTTTTTCCATTTAAATTCCAGCAAGACTTGGGGCATCATCTACTCACAAGCTGAGTGTAGGAACAAACAGCCGACTGGATGCAGTTCCTGGAGTCTATTCCAGACCACCAAAGCAAACCAGAGAAGAAGACAAGCTTCTCTTTAAACACTTGTTTGTGATTTGAAGGATGACAAAGCTCATTATCATGGGTACAGTGGCTCATATTTCTGTCCTACCATCTGCCTCTGCTTCTAACGAGCCTTTAACTGTCACCTCAGCATTGACCTTTTCCAGGAAAATGTGTGCACCCCTACTCAGCCGTGTATCCCACCCATCTGCATGCACCCTGACTCCTCCACAGCTGTGCTTGAAGGTGTGGTGAACTCCTGAAATATGCAGAATGAGATCTCCACAAAGACATCAGCTGACTGTAAACGTTTCCCGAACATTTCCTAGTGCCTGCTGACATGCGAGAAGCTTTCTGCCACCTGGTCTTCCTGGCAAGCAACAGGCAGTGTCTGTCCCACTTTGACCTGCTGTGCAGAGTTTTTGACCAGGAGTGGGCTGAAGTGCCTCAAATAGTCTGTTTCTGCCAAAGCTGATACAATAATGCAAAGGATTCAGTTGGCTCAGGTCACTGCTCCAGACCTGCACACACCCCTGCTTGAGTTCTGCAAACAGGCCTGTAAAGTGCAAAATCAAGGGCAAATGAAACTTTTTCCTTCTCAGGCCATCCGTACTTTCCCTCCACAGAACCTGTATTCATATCAGGGCAGGTTGATAGGATAGGAAGGCACAAAAAAAGACACCAAATGGGCTATTCAGTGCAGTTTTCCTTGGGTTTTGTTTATACCACACTCAACTTTTCATATTGGTTGACCAGCCAAGGAAATGTGCAAAACACCCGGCTTTAGTGAGACCTGAAAGCTGATAGCTCAGCTAAACTGACTTTTCCATGCACGCAGAAAGTTAGCTGTGCTTGCTGTGCCTCGTGATTTCCTTGAGTGACTTTGTCACATCTGGGAACCTCATGACCACCCTGAAGCCTGAATTTCTGGTCCAGCAGAGACAGGGCCCATCCTGGCCTTGTGAATCTGGTGGTGGTTGTGTCTGAGTGAGCTCCCTGAGTCCTGATCTCAGATCAGTTTGTTAACACACAATTTGATACAATGGACATGATGCATTCCCCTGCTACCTGGCATCTCCTATATGCATTACCTCTGCATTTCACAGAAACCCCATCCATATGGACAGTTTGTCAAAGTGGTCAGGTTTTTTGTGCACACTATTGATGTCCTAGAAATAGTTGATCACATTGACCATGCCTGTGCCCAGCAAGCCCAGGTAAGCTTCTCCCCTACACCTCTGAAAAATAACTAGGCGAAAGCTGCTTGATACTTCAATTCAGCTTTTGCTGATTAAACCATCTGAATTTTGGAGCCAGCACCTCAGCTGAAATAATTTATTGTTTCTCTGGAGTAGATTACAAGACTGTCAGGAGTATCTCAAACAAAGCCTAACAAAGATTTTCATTCACTCATATATCTCCCTCTGGTATCTCCATCAAGCTTGTTATAAAAGGATGGCTCTTTATGCTTTGTTGTTGACTGCATCAAATCTTGAAAAGTAAATAATGATCAAAACCAAATGTCATCTGTCTTTAATTAATGAACTGTTGAAAAGGACAGAGAGTTTCAGGATGTTTATGGTATTGGACTTAAATAGAGCTTGCAGCTTGATATGTATTTATGAAGGTGTTGACTAGAGTGTTTCAGTCTACATAGAACACACTTACTTTGAATATTTAGCTGTGCTGTCCACCCTGTTCCTGTTAGGCCCTACATTAGTAGTGTCTGCATGGATGCATCACCCTCAGTCTTGGCTGTCCACATGGACAGTGCTGGTCCTCTCTAGATGGTGCTTGAGAAAACAGACTGTACGTAAAATATCAGAAGTTTACTAAAGTGCAACCCGTTGGACACATCACCCCATCAAGGGGAATAACTGTAAAACCAATGCATTTCTGCCATTCTTGGATGGGCAGATATTTTACTGAGAACTTTTGGAGGAGTAATGTTTCTGATCATCCTTGTGTGGAAAAGCAGTGAATTTGTACAGACACAAGAAACCCAGCTGAACAGCTAAAAATACATTGGGCTTGGCATCTTTCCTTATGCACCCAGACTTTGCATAAACCTTCATTCTGCAGAGAAATGCATGCAGCTATGAAATCAGAGCTGCTCTTTAGTGTCACCGTGAGCCCCAAAATGAAATCCATTCCTGTATGTGGTATTCATGGAAGCTCATAGAAATAAAATCATGAAATCAGCAAGAAGAAAGTTACTGGCTATCAAAGCACCTCCATCCATGGCATCATCTTCTGAGAGCTACACTAATTTCAGAAAACATATGAAATGTGCATATCCACACTCCATGAAGGCCACAAGCCAATGCTAAACTCTTTAACTCTTCTTATTTTCTAGTCACAACTTCCTTCTGACGTCTTGTCTGGGGTCTAGAAATGGCAAGACTGATCAATAAGCCATCCTGTAACTGTGAGTATCTTGACCCTGAAGGCAATATCAAAGAATGTGCCATTATTTTATCACTCTGTCATTTTGTCAATGACAGCTTGAATAATGACTGCTATCTTGCATCAAATGCAGTCTACCCTGAAGTTCATTCACCATTAAGATCATGTCTGCTGTGGAGAGTGCAAGCTCAGCTATGAAATCTTAGACCAAAAAGGACATTTGTTTTGTTGTTGATATGGTACTACACCAAGCTATACATCAGCTCTTGTGACATACTCTTGGATGAAGAGCTGCCATGTCAACCTTTTAGGTTCTCTCAGCCCATTTCCAGGTCCATTTTAATCATGGTCAAACATTTCTACTGGTTTTGATTAAGAATATAAGGATAGGTTCACTCAGTCATACAAAAGGTCCATTGTAACACTGTTCTGCCACGCACAGTGGCCAGGGGCAGATGCCTATGCAGAAAGTATAAGAACATAGCAAGGATATAGTGGTATTTCGCCTGAGTATTCTGCCCTGCTTTAGAAATTTCCATCACACAGACATCCTGAGGGAGGTGACAATGTTGTGCTTAATAGCCGCCAGTAGCATACTCCTCTAGTAATTTGTCCAGTCACCTTTTAAACTCACATAAACTCTTATCATCCACAGCACCCTGAGGCAAAGAGTTCAGCAGATTAATTATATGTTGTGAGAGAAATTGTTTGTTTTGAACAAGTGAAGCTCTTTGAATCTTCAGCATGATTGACATGATTTGGGTGCTATGGTTGGAACAAACCAGTTGTTGGAACAAAAATGTTCCACCTGTGTGAAAAACACAACTGCTTGGGGAGGGAGGAGTGCATTTGTGCTCCTGTCATTTATTTTCAAATGTCACAGGTCAATGTTCTGCATTATTACTAGTGGTGAAACTCAATTTGATGTGTTATTCTGAGGACTACTTAAAATGTTGAAGGAGAATAGGCATATCGTACCTGTCTATCACACCAAGACGGAAAGCCAATTTGAATAAATTAACCATGACTTGAACCATCTATTTCAGACTCATTGACTGCTGCTAAGCTGACAGGGTTTCATTCCTTCCATGTACTGAACTTTGCCTGTAATGATTTTAAGAGCATGTCTGACAGTCACTACCTGCTTTACACTAGTTATTTCACCCACATTTTAATCTCACTTGCCAAAGTTTTCTCATATTCCTTCAGCCTGAAACCTGATAAAGCATCCTCTGACATCTTTACAGACCCTAGAGAACATATAAGAGATTACAAACAAACCAGACTGACTATCATTATTGAGTAGTCCTCAGACTCAAAACTGGAGTAAGGCCATATTTGCTGTACAAAGTTTAAATATATAGCAAATCTCATAGGAACCAGGATTATCAACACCTAGGATCACTTTGAATTATTCAAGAAATTCAGTCAAGCAATCTTCAAGCAAGGTTTAGACTAACAAAATCCATTTTGTGTTTCACATGTTGCTAACACAAAAGAGCTTTACCTTGCAGCTACCTGGGTTGTCTCCTCACCTTGCATGATATTCAAACTTGTGGAATTCCTGATCATGCAGGTCTGGGTACTAAATGAATCTTATGAAATGAATATGTCCAGTCAACAGTGAATGTCATGTATCAGCAGAACTGTCTTGATATCTGCCATAAAATATCTACAACTCTGACAGGAGTGCCTAAGACTCAAGACTTGTAAGACAAGAGGTTACTTTGAGGAAGGTGGGATAAGCATGAAAACAAGAGGATTTTTATGCCAAATTACCCTGTGATGACGCCTTTTCCTACTCCCTACCAGTCATGTTAAGCCACATCCATCTCTGTGAAGTGCAGGAGCCCTTGGAGGGCATAGCAAAGTGCCTGCTCAGGTGTATCAACTATCTAAGCAGCTCAGGACTCTTGTTCATGATACCTAATAAAAATATTTTCTCTCTGAAATATAGGTTCTGTGACTTTAGAAAATTATTTCCTAAAAGTGAGGGAAAGTAAGAGCTCAACTGAATGGGTGAAAAATTCACATACCTACACATACATACCTATGTATAGTATGTATGTATGTATGTATTTATATGTATCAGAAAAGCTTTAATGGGGGTTTATAAGCACCTAAATGCTATGATTTAATAAGAAAAAGAGAAGTATACTTTTGGCCAAACATATTTTTTAGTTCAACATTGATGTCGGGGTAGCAATTAGCACTAGAATATCAGAGTAAAACAATGACATGAAGAAGAAATGCAAATCAATATAAATTTTAAGACAGTAATAGTAGAAAATGGAAAGGTGATGATAAAGATGGCAAGGAAAGATCCAAATTATTGAAGAGGAAAAAGTTTTCTAGGCTAATTGGGAAAAAGATATGCCAGCAATGTTGTGGGCCAACCACGAGGAGACAGAAAAAAAATATGAATAATGATTTGGAGACAGCAGAAACATTCAATAAATATGTTTGCTCTGAGTTTGGAAAAAAAGAAAAGGATGTGTTTATATCACACAAGGATGTCAAAATACTTTCCACTCTACTAGCAACCAGAAGGAAGTTAAGCAACATCTTCTAGGGATAAACAGATTTTATATGAACAGGGTCTGCAAACATGCAGCCAAGAGTCTTCCTAGAACTGGCTGAGGAAATTTCTGACCCTTTGACATCAGTCTTGGATAACTCCTGGAGCATTAGGGAAATTCCAGAGGAGTCAGAGAGTTCTTACTATGTGCCAATATTAGAAAAGAGAAAGTGGTCTATCCAAAGTAGCTCTAGAGTGGCAAGTCTGACATAATCTCGTCACAGTAATGGGAAAACTAATACAGGAGTCAATCAATATAGAATTAATGAGTGGGAACATAATTAGGGGCAGTTAACACAGACTAATATAGGACTAGAAAATAGGACTTCTGAAATGCTCTTTAATGAGATAAAAAGCTGGGATGATAAAGGTGACTATTCAGATATAATATATTAAGACTTTTAACGAGGCGAGGGCCAGAGAACTTCACGGACAAATCAATATGATTTCAAATGAAGTCCTTCTTTATTGAGGGTTAACCCGTTTATATAGGGCAAGCAGGCCAAAACCACCAGGTAAACTCTCATTGGTCACTGCCCTAGCAAACAGCCTCTCCTGGCAACCTCCCAACCCACATAACTTTGTTGCTAGGGTGCAAATCCTTGCCCCCCAACATCAGGTTACTTTATTAACATAACACAACGTAGTCATTACCACTCTTTGTGACTTTACCCAGCTCCACCCTGCCAGGGCACTTAAAGAACAATCCCAACAGACTTTTATAAAGCTTTGGCTTTGCAGCTCATGATAGTGTGATTAAAAAATTAGTGTGATGCAAAGTCCATGAAGCAGTCCTTAAATGGATTAGGAACTGCTAAGCAATATCCTGAAAAATAGTTTATGAAGCATCATAGAATAGAATCAAAGAATCATAGAATCACCAGGCTGGAAGAGACCCATCAGATCACTGAGTCCAACCGTTCCTATCAAAGGATGGGCAGATGGGGGTGTTTCTGAGGAGGCAATGTCTGTAGGAGTTGTTACTGAAGTATGGCATGACAATGTCCTGTCATCCATAACTTGTGAGGAAAAAAACCCCAAAACCATTGCTGTTAATGAAGCGATTAGTTGACACAAAGATTAGCACGGTAGTCAGTGGTTACAAGGACAGGACACCTACCCAGAGCTGGGCAGCTGAACCTGTTGTAACAAAGTGTTCTCCTACAGGAAGAAATAAAGTTGAATATCTTGGGCTAGGGTGTGCAGGACATGCACATGGCATAATGTACTGTCTCTGGAAAGCAGGAAAACAAAAAAACAGAGAATTGGGGAAAGCTTTGGAGTTTGTAAAGGGTAAGAAAATAATCATAAATTCCTTCCTTTGAGGACAGATTTGTGGTGTGATTGGAGTAGAACATGATAAGAGACATAATGAGAAAAAGCAAGAATAGGAATAGGAAAGGTGTTTAAACTTTGGGAATGCTCAGTGAAACTGCTCCTGGAATGCTGCACACAGGAAACACCCCAGGATAGAAGAGAGCAAATGCTCCTGTTGTAGGAGTTTTGGACCAGGTAAAGAAGGTGACCGCCTCCTTTGGCATGTGGCTAGCTGAATTTCACTCCAGGGGTGGATGGAGCTGGAGTGCAAGTTTTCTGAATGGCTGCAGTTTAAGGACATGAATTCTGTTTACTTTTTTTATTTCCTGTTAAAGTTGATGATCTGAGCCTGGCCTTCATTCTCCTTAGACTAGCGAAAACAAGATCAAGAGGCATGCTGCAGCAGCAGACATACACCTTATCAGGGATACTATGCCTGTTAGTAAGGGTTCACTGGGGTTATTCAACACGATAAGAAAGGCACGACAGGAACCAGCATAAAGAACCTGAGGTCAAATTCAAGTTTAGAGATACATTCCAATTTTCAATTCCAAATATGATTAGGGAAAGCATTGAAGGGAAACATATAAGCTTCTGTCTTCTGATATCCTCAGGTCACAACACAGCATCTCAGAAAAGGCATTTTATCCAAGCACAAGTTAGTGAGATAAACTCAGAATGAATATATAAAATTTAATGTTTCTTGATAGAGAACTCCTTAAACACTGTGCCTTTCTGCACAGTGGGGTGGGAAGGGAAGGGACTGAACTCAGGTGTCTGCACACAGGTGTATCTCAGCATTTTGAATTCTCTGGAACTGCAGCTCAGTTCAGCTGCTTAGCCATAGACATTTAGTGCTATTTAAGATACCTCAGGATATCCAGGACATTCATACTAGGCTTGTAAATGCAGTGCAGGACTTATAGGGTACCCTCTTTTCTAGTTCAAAAGGACACCTAAAGGGATCCCATGGGTCCCAAGTAGATCTAGACTGCTATTTGTGTATAAACTGAGCCACAGTCAATACTGTCAATGTAAATGAGGGTGCAGGAGGAGCTTAAATCTCATAATGGATAAGTATGTACCCATCTTGCACACAGACCCCTACACAGCAGACATTTATGTGTACGCAACCAAGGAGAGCAATTCAGCTGCTGAATGTCAGTGTCTAAATCAGGATGGGAGAAATAGCTGTCTGGACTCCCACAGCAGCCTGGATACATGGTTCCTCTAAGAGGCTTAGGTGCTGAAGTGGGAGCTCTTCTTATATTGCTTGAGGTTTATTGCCTGCCTGGACAGCTCACTTCTTGGACTACCCAGAATTCACTTAATTTCCATTGTTGCTGGTTTATTTATTCACATATGCAAGCTACTGACCATACCAGTGACCATACCAGCAACCACACCAGCGATTTTAAAGGCTTTATGATCAAGCATCATCCCACTCACATTAGGATACCCTAGGGAAAGCCTTTTTACTGCCTGCACCCTTGTAACCCCACCACCCTTCTCATGGTACAAGTTCCCAAACATCCACGTGAATGTGTAAGTTAAGAACCTGAGTGTGTATGGTGCCACCTTCTCACTGGTCCACCATGCCCCGCTGGTGGCTCTGAAAGGTCCCTCCCAACTGCCTTACTCTGGCCAGTGTTGTTTTGTTACTGGGAACACTGGTTTGTAAAAGGAACCGGAAGTCTGTTGTAAGTCCACCAGTTTGTCATGTGCAGCAAGAATGAGAGACCAGCCATCAGAGCCCCTCCGCACAACTTCCCTGTGTAATTCTGGGCAAGGAGGCACTAAAGACCATTCATATTTTTAAAAAAACAAACACAAAATAAAACAAAAAAAAGGCAGCAGAGTGCGTAAAAGGATGAGCAGCTATCAATAGCTATTCACCCTGCCCAACACAGGCTTTAAGTGCTTTATTTACCTCTGGTGCAGAGGCACAAGAGCCAGAGAGCTACACAACTCTTTAGGCTAGGACAGAGCATTTTAATGCATATGAACAGCACACTGACTTCATTAAAGTGTTCGATTAACGCCAGAAAGGACCCACTCCAGCAGCTACATTTATCACTAGGGCGACGGCATATTTAGAGAGAGTGATTTGGTAGGCCCTTAGCATAATCAGAATAGATGAACCTACTTTGGAGGGAAAAAAAAGTGTAGCTTTTAATAGACCCATAAGTACACTATGAATATTTATTGTGCCCATCCTTCCAGTGGGGAAATAAAGAGGTGGCAAGCAGAAGTGGGACAAGGCAGTGGGCAGGATCGTTCAGCAATGCATACCATGTCCATGGAGTGATTGTTGTTGATGTAAGGGAGTGGAGGCTGGCACACCAGATTCTCCATCAGCTCTGCAGACCGTCCTCAAAATGGTGATGCACCCTGCTTACTCCCAGGAGACCCACTGTCCTTGCTGCCCTTAGACAGGCAGCATGTGATCCAGATTCCAGGAGACAGTGAATCCAGAGGTGATGCATGGAACTAGCATGTTCTCTGCAGCTAGGAGCCCACAGGTAGATGTCATGACTGAAGGCACAAGCATCCCTACCAGACTCCAGTCTGCGTCCAGCTCTCAGCACTTCTGGGTCAGACCAAATACCTTGTGTGCTACTCCTAAAGATGGCAAACAGCAGATAACTAGGCAAGATCAGAGGAATAAGGCAATCCTACTGTCCCAGTCATCAGCAGTATGTGAACCAGGGACATCCTGATGTACTGGTGATGTATTGGCAGTTAAGGATTCTCTGCAGAACCATTCTTTCAAAAATTTTCTCCTTCCTTCTGTTTCATCCCCATTCTTCATATGTCCCCAGGCTCACCACCACTTTCCAAAGCAAGAAGAAGTTTTCTCTTTTTTTTTCATTTATTTTTTATGCCTTTTATGGTTGGAATCTTCAAATTAATGGTTCTAAAAATAAGTGATGAAAGAAAGAAATAATAAAAGAAAAAAATAAAGAAAAAAATA
>WAAB01015993.1:54281-73498 GCA_013389865.1 Piaya cayana
AGAAAGAAAGAAAGAAAGAAAGAAAGAAAGAAAGAAAGAAAGAAAGAAAGAAAGAAAGAAAGAAAGAAAGAAAGAAAGAGAGAGAAGTTGTGAAGTTACTGGAAACTGAGACAGTGCTGGTTTAACTAGAAAATTCCTAGCAAAGGAGGAATAACAAGGACCATAATTCTAAAAAGGGTATTTTTTAACAGCGTCCTTAGGGAAAGGAGGGGTGGAAGAGTACTTAACTAAGAAAAGAAAAATAATCCTACATGGAATTTTTCATTAATCTCTGGAGGCCATTACGTCAAATTAGGAGATGAAATCTGATCACTAAAGTGTGAAGCAGAGGGATTTTAGCCTGTTCTAAGGGCAAATCTTAGTGTGAATGTTGAAGTTTTCTGCCAAAAGTTGCTGCATGTACATATCAGTAACAAACACATCTTTGTACATATCTCTGCCTGTATACAGAGACAAATATGTAAATGCAAGTGAAGACCTTGTTTTAATTATTTATTTAGTTGTACCTCTAAGGATGTCACTTTCTGTAATTCTCCCTGCCTCATTCTATAATATACATGACCTTTAATAATTCAGACTCACAATTTGACAGAAAAGACTATTGAAAAATGCAAGGAAATCCAGGCTGGATTAAATTTTTAGTCCATTTCATTTCCATCCACTGCTTACAGCCACGCTGTACGTGGATCTCAAACTAAAGATGGCAATTTGGGAGGCAATTTTCTTGAATTGCAGGTACAGCAGGATGCAGAGGAAAGTAATGGCAGGCTCAGGCAGTTAGACATGGCATAAACATTTAAGCTACTGTTTAGATTTAATGGATTCTCGTTTATTCACCTTCTTAGCCTCTCTCATTTTCTTTAAAATATCCATGAATGAGGGGAACAAAAAAAACCCCAAACAAACAAACAAAAAACCAAAAAAAAACCCCAGAGAAAGTGAAGAAAAGACAAAAGATAAAACAAATAAACAGGGCAAAACCCTACAGATAAAGGGCAAAATTACTGGCTCTGCAATTGCCAGTAGAGTTGGTTTCCTCCCAATGAAAGAAGCATCTCATTGAAACACCTGCTAGTGGATGGGCAGGAGCTCCCAGGGATGTTTTAGCAAGGTCATCCAACTTCTCATTGACTTCTCACTTCTTAAGAGGCACTGTATGGTTATCAGGCAAAGCAACGGGCCATGAAGGCATGGGGCTATGCCATTACCATTGCTTTTCCAGTCTCAGTGGAGTTTGTAGACCAGGGGCTTCATAGGTCAAAAGAAAATAATACAGTCAATAATTCTTTGTATTTAAAAAGGATTTTGTGGCTTCTAGATTCTCATGCTGAGTATGTGGTGTGAAAATGAGTCTTACAAGAAACAGTTAATCAACATCCCTCTAAAATCATATCCCAAACTTCTCATCACAGGATCTCAGATCCCTTTGTAGAAGCGGGCAATCAAAACATTTCAGAATATCCACTGGATAATGGATTTTCACCCTCATCTCTGTTTCCTGACTGACTGTCAGCTTTGCATTCAGTCCCAAAGCATCCTGTGGACGTAGGCAGCTCCACTGTGCAGGTAAGTAGGGATGGGACCGTGTCTCTCTGTCTGCTGGAGGGGTTGGGGACATGCCAGACAAGATGCTGACTACCCTGAGGTTGCCCCAACCATGGCAGAGAACAGGGAATCAAATTCAGCAACACTCGGAGCATGTCCACATGCATGGGACTCAGCAGTGCACCTCATGAACAGTTCCCATCTGTTGCGCTCTCATCTTGTATCAGGAGGAAAAAAGCACCCAGGTGCCACAGATTCATGATTTCTCACAGGACATTTCTCTACTCATCTCTACCAGTCATTTCTGCAAACCTCAAATGCAGTGAACATGACCCGAATTTGAAACAGATGCAACAGTCCAGAAACCTGGACTTCCAGATACAGGCAAAATTGTGTCCAAGGTGTGTGTAGTGTTTTTGGAGACAGATAGACCTTTTGGCAGCCATCCAGAGGAAAGCAGTGAAAACAATGTAAGAAAAGATCAAAGACAGTGGGGCTTTTTAGTCTTGAAAAGAGAAGCCCAAGACATGAGCATAGATTTTAAAATGTTTAAAAAGCTGTTTCAAATCAGAAAGGAATTCTCTATGGGCACTGGGGATGGGACAAGAAGTCCCAGTCTAGAAAGGAGGTTCAGATTAGATGTGAGGAAACCTCTAACACTAAGAATAATGAAGTGCTAGGACAAGTTGTCAGGAGAAGATGTGAAGTCTTCTTTTCTTGAGGCATCTACAAAGAGGTTAAAGCATACCCACTTAGGCTGGAGAGAATTCTGTCTTGCTGCAGGGAATGAGCATTTAGGCTCTCCTAATTCTAGCAGCTCTTGGAATTTGACTTCTGCAATGGACTACTACAGGGTGCCTTCCTAAAAGAAATGGCTTTATCCAGAAGGTGATGTTATTATTGGCAGCCCTCTCCCTTGGATGACTTTACGACAGCAATGGGATCAATGCCTTCCACTGGGAAGTGCCCAGGCTGCCCTGGCCTGAAAACCAGTTGTGGGCACAGATTGCACCATGTGTTAACTCATTACCAATAAATTCTGCAAGCTCCAGGATCATGACTGCTTTCAGCCACCTGGTTCCAGTCTTACACAAGGCACCATCAGACCATGGTGGGAATTACACCAGTAACAAGTGCGAGCAGAACCAGGTCTGTAATTCATTATGGAAGATGACCAATGGCACATGCCTGCCTGAATCATTTTTCTCCAATGCACACAGTAGGGATAGAAATCTTTGCAAATCACTTTTGGAGATAAGGCAAGGGAAGTGCTTGGTGCTGGTCCCTGATTGGTTGCTGGGCCTCCAGCTGAGTCTCAGCAGCTGCTGGTTGCATCCTGCACAGCAGGCTGTTGCTGTTTCTGTAGCTGACAAATACACAAAAAAGCCATGCATGTCTCCCTCAATGACTGATAGGCCAGTCAACTGCTGGGCACTTACACCATTTATTCAGTGTTTCCCACTCAGGCATGGAACAGCAGTGACTGGAAATGAAAGGAAGGTGGGAGGAGGCATGAACTGCCCACAGGGAAACACACATTGCAGGGAAAGGATCAGTTAATTTAAGTGCACAAACTGAGCATTACACACTAATATAGCTGGGCAGCAGGCACATGCAGGCAGGTTGCTTCTACACCCCAGGAGCACAGACAAACACACACACACACACACACTCTTACCTGTACTGACTGTGAACACAGACAAGTTGCATTCATCAGCAGAGTTAGTATATTTGCAGGTAGAGTGTAGCTGCGCACAAACACACACTCTCATAACCTGTATAAGCGTGTTCAGCACACTGTAGACATACAATGAACACACTGAAAACTTACATGAGAACATCACAGACATACCTTTACATACAAGCAAACACACATGCACTGCAATCATGTGCCTGACGGATGCACAAAATATCCCTGCTTCCCCTGGCTCAGCAAGTATAGTCCCTGTGCGGAAGATATTACTCATTCACAGGCATCACCACGATGTATACAAAGCTACTTTCCACCTCCCTACACTTACCATCCATCCCAGCAAGACTTTCACACACAACTGCCCCATGTAAACCTCACAGTTCAAGGCAGAGGGAGCCCCAACAACATGTCCAACTTGTCCAGATGGCACCTTGTATGTGAGCCTAGTAAGATGCCTACTTGATTTAGAACCTGCAATTGGTAGCCTGATCCAGTAATGTCTTTCCTGCAGCTTTAACAACTTTTAAAAAATGGTATCGTGTCATTCAGATAAAAAGTTGCAGCTGAAGACTCAGGAAATTCCCAGGTGAGTGATGCATGGGACAAATTGAACTCTGCCTGTGTGTGCATCCAATATGAGAGGTCGAATGGGATGGAGATAGCCAAAGCTCTAACATCACTGAGCAATTTGATTCCCTCCTGGGATTCCCTAGCTCAGCTGGAAAGTTTTCTGTATTGACATGAACACCATTTATTTTGGCTGCACAGTGCTGTCTCTAACAGCCGCATGGATCCAGCTGTGTCAGGAGAGGGACTGCTCACACAGCCCCACATGCCCGCTGGGTATCAGTGTCATGGTCTCTCCTGGCCATGCTGGGAGGCAACAGTCCTATAGACAGGGTCAGGCTGCCCCAGATGTGCACTGTGGAGGGTACAATTGCCACAAAGTGGTTGTTTATCTTTGCCAGTGAGTGTCCTGCTTCACTGGCTGTGCAACATCCAGCCTGGGCAAGGCAGAGCCGAAAAGCAATTTGCCACCACAGCTCCTCTTGGCTTCCAATCAGACCATTTACCCCGGGGGCCAAAGCCTGCCTTTAAGTGCCCCACTTCAGAAACCCCTGCTTGTGTTGCACTGCATTTCCATCACAGAAATCTCCACAACCTGCAGGCTCAGCAGCAAGGCTGAGGGCTGAATGAGTCACAAAGGCTCAATTTCACCTCCACACTCCAAGAGAATAACATTTGCTTATCAACCTCTACCTGGGGCTTTTTGAGGATTAGTCATTAACGCAGCCTGGCTGGAGATGGGATGCAGAGCTGGTGGTGTAAGCTGACCTGCTCCCTTGGTCTCAGATAACTTTTCTTTATTCTTTGAGTATCTGTTCTGTTGGGGATTTTTACAGGTTTGCTCTTTGCATTTCCATTCAAGCACTGGGCGTTTGTACTTTTGCTTCAAGAGGGAGTACCCAGGTCCATGTGTGACATACTCTGGGGGGGAAAGAGTTTGCCTTTGCTGCTGTATCTTCTGCAGGGCAAGAGACTGATTACCCAGGGCAGGCTGTCACTCTGGCTTCTTTCACAGGTACTAAAGCCAATCACAAACATCTATGAGAAATAAACCTGCCAAGACAGGAGAAATCCAACAAGAAACAAGCAGTGTTTGCTGAAAGGAAGAAAAGCTGAGCAGCACTTTAACTCCCACTTTCTAACATGATGTCACAAGATATGAGGATCTTTATGAAAAATAACCAAAGAATAACTGTTCTTGAAAGGTTACTATTTGGCAGACACATCTCCTTTGCAAAATGTCCCCTGCACTGCAATGCCATTTAGGTCTGATATGCAGACCCAGAGGATAATCAGCTATGCCATTAGTTACTGTTCTGGGGAGTGAAGATGAGCTTTGTTTGAAAGAGAGAATACTAAAACAAGAGTAAAGTTCCCTGCTCTGCATTTGGATGAACATGCCAATACACAATAATCCTCTAAGGGTTCAGAGAGCTGCAAGAGCTCTCCTTGAGCAAGTTACTCCATGCACAGTGACCAAAGCCTCTGCTATTACACTCTACCTTTTGTTGGCTTTCACCCATGTGTGCAGTCAGCTAGGGTGACCTGGCAGCTGCAGAGACATCAGGAACACCTCCAGCATTGCATGTTTAAGTCAAAAGCATGGACTGAGTAGTCTCAGAAGCTCCCACCTCACTTCTCAGGCACTAGCAGGTTTCTTTGTGTGACAGTAAGCCATGCATAGTCTCTGCTCTATGCCACAGTGGATTTCTCCCATGCTCCTGGGACATCCTACCGTTGCCCATTGTGTAGTAGCTTTTTTGCAGCAGCTGTGACAAAACTTCTTTCTCACAGTGCATGTGACAGAGTGGATCCCTCTTCCAGAGAGGTATCAGAGACCTGGATTGACCTCATGAAAGCAGAGCTTCCAATCGATGCCTCAAAAGCAATTGCCAAGTATAGGCTACAAACTTCTGCTGCTCTGGATGTGTTCATTTGGTTGTGGTGAGCACTGACCTCCAACCAGTGCTATCCTATGGGAAATTCCTTCTGCAGACATGTAATTTGAGGAGCAATGCTGCACTCTGCATGTAGAGCTTGCTTTGTTACAAAATCATCATTATTCTGGTCCCAGCCGAAATCTTGTTTGAGGTCAGCACTGCCTAAGGCTGGCCTCTCTGAGAGCTCTTGTTTTGCAGACATTCAGTCCCTGCACAGATCAGAGCCCCACTGGTAAGCAGGTTCTCTGTTCCTTTCCCCTTCTGCTTGCTTTGGTACCTTTGCAGGAAGGCCATTAAGCTATTGGAGATAAGCCAGCAATTCAGGGCCAAATCAAAGCCAACAGCCCAGACTGCAGCATTGCCGTCTTCCAGTGTTATAGGCTGCCTGTAGACAAGTTCAAACAAATGCTGCTATGGTGCCAATCTTTCAATACAGGTACAAACCAGACACCGTGGTTCAAGAAAGCCGTATCATGCTGACTGGTTTGCACCATGAAGGAACAAGCCTAAATAAATCTTCTGGAGGAAAAAATCAAACTTGTTTGGAGAAGGAAGCTGTTTCCAAGTTTCTGTGTAACTTTGCAGGAAGGCGGATCAGACTCCCGGGGAAGAGAGAAGCCATCAGGAGATGGATCTGTGTGGCTACCAACAGCAACAGAAGTGTGAGCATGTCTCCTGCTATTAAATAGTAACAAGAGCTAAGAAAGGGTAAGACCTTTCAGATGCATTCAGGTTGATCACAGCTAAGTACATACATACAAGACAAGGCAGAAGCACAGGCAGTTATGACCCAAAGACCAAATATACTTGCCCACATCTTGCTAGTGAGGATGAGTGGGTGCAGCTCTGGTGAGGGTGACCAGAACTGCTGCTTCCTTTATTGGGGCACATTTACAACCACTGCTTTCATTGCTTGGGATTGACCCTGGAGGAGCTTGCAGAAGGCAGCTGAAGCATTTCCCTCTGCGAGCTGCAATCTTGTGCCCAAGGTGACACTGTCTCTATTGCTCTGCTAGCAGAGGTATCCCAGGGCAGACCACTTCATGGAATGGGCTAGATGGAGTGTTAGCTTATGGCTAAGGGGAATGTATAGGACTTCACTCTCTTGAAATATTCTTGCTGGAAGGCTGTTTCTCTCTCTACTGTTCTCCTCCACGCTTTGTTTCGTCTGTGTAGCCTGAGAGTCATACAAACTATCAAGTCTTGTATGTATAAACAACAGCCACAACACAGGTTTGTGTTTTAGCTGGGTGCTTTTGAGCCTGCCAGTTTTTAATGAATAATTAAACAGATATTTTATTCACAAAAAAATATACTAGCAAGTTAAGCTTACAGGTGCATATCTGAGCACTCCCAGCTGGACCAATCAGTCCACAACTCAAGTACAAATAACTGAGACAGATAAGGAGCATCCACTATGGAGCACAGATTATAGAGAGGACAGAGTGCTCAAGAGACCCTTAACCTGCTGGAGAATGAGAGACTTCATGTTGTTTTTACAGATATTCATACTCAGGATGAAAAAACTGAGGTACTTGGAAGAGAAACCACAGCATTGGGAACACCACTGCAGCCTGCTATGCTGAAGGCATTTACACCGCCACAGCAAACAGCCCAGGAGCATCATTGATTGGAGCTTGTTTCCAATGGGAGTCTAAACTAATGATTGCTGGGAGTCTTGCAGATGCCAAAGAAGAATGGGAGGACAAGTGCCTTGAAAGTTTTTGCTGCTGAAGCTGCTGTGAGTGGATATCTTAAACCCTCTTTAAGACATGCCTGCATGGGTGTCTAGTCTTGGTGTGGCCTTGGGAGCATTGAAAGTTGCATATGGGAGCCCAGAGAAGAGTGTTATATTTCCCCTACTGTGTCCAATTCTGGACATGGTTTAGATAGTAGTTCCATTCTTTACCATCATGGCCAGAGTCTACTCAGGTTATTTAAACAGTGGAACTGTTCAAAGAATGGGTTCCTCTAATCTCAGAACATAGCTTTCCCAGATCAGGAGCTGCCCTGATCATGCTTCATTACTCCTGGAGATCACAGAACATCAGGTGAAAAGGGCTTCTGAGGTGATGTGGCTCTTCATGGGAGCACCTACCTGATTCTACCCCCATGGGCCTCTGGAGAGTCTGTTCAAGAATGGCAACAGACATGCAGCCAGGCTGATGGTAAATACTCTATCAGCACTCCAGCCCCTTCAAGGCAGAATTTGTGCAGTCCTGGTTGCAGGCTGCCTGGTTAGAGGCTGCCTGGTCACAGGCTGCCTGGTCACGCTTGTCATAGGCTGCCTGGTCAGCCTGCCTGTGCTTCCACAGCATTGTCTCCTGTGCCCTAATGAGCTGGAACAGCATCTGCGTTGCAAGGACTGAGCGGGGACTGACTGCTGTGTGGGCTCCCTCACCTATAGGGTGGCATTTATCTGCTCTGGGAAGTAAACTGGATCAGTGAGGAGGTTGGCACAGGTTCACATACAATTGTGAGGCTGTCAGTGGGGACAGACTGGAGCAATGATGCGAGGTTTCAGCACCTAGAGATGGCTGACAAGAGATATTCCCAGAGATATTCTCTTCAACTAAGACTGACAATTCATTTGAGTAACATAGGTTTCCCCTGGCCTGCAAAGGGACATCCCTCATCTCCTAATGTGTAGATCCACAGTCACCTTCTTCATCAGGTTATTAATCCACAAAGAACATGTCTGTGGAAAGACAATGAGTCCAACTGGACATCAGGAATCAAACTTGGTCCTATGACCCCTGTTTAACCCACAAGTCCCTGGGTTTGCAGTGGCTGCTGACCAGTCTGTGCATATGCATTTTGCACAGCAGCCCATGCCAACCAGAAGCATGGTCTGTCCCTGCACAGGGCAGCAGACAACTGACAGGCACAGCAACTCATTAACAAAGAGCAAACAGTGCCATTGGATGACAATTGGTTATCCCAGTTTACCAAGGGGAGCAAAGAAGCCTCGCAGGATGATCCCAGTATGTGATATGCCTGCAAAACCCCCTGGACAAGGGTGTCCCAGCATTCAGAGACCCTCACACAGAGTGCAGAACACACAGAATCACACAAATGAAGCCATAAAACAGTGATAGTAGTGGGGAGTGAAAGCTTTACCATCTTAGATGATAAACACCATCAGCAGCTGCTTAATAGGTAATGTGGGATTGGCACAGTCCCAGGGCAGATGTAACATGCCTACGAGTATGTATATGTGTGCCTTCCCATAAATCCACATCTGACACAAGGACCTTTGTGAACTGAGCTATAAATAATTAGCTGGACATGTCTGTATTTCTTTTTGCTACACCACTGTCACTAGGACAAAAGCTGAGGTCTCCTGCACTTGGGTGTCTTGGATTACATGTCCAGAAGGGGCAGGTGATGGCTTTGGCAGTGTAACCCCTCACCACGACCTGTCCAGACATCCTGTAATGAATCTGGCAATTTGTGCTCAGTCTAGAAACCCAGCCCATCCTATCTGAAGAAACCCCTGGAAGGTTAATGCAGTATAAACCTTGGCAGCTTGTTCTTGGTATAAATGAGGTCTTATTTTGAGGAATTTATGATTAAAATTAATAAAGAACAGTCATCTTTCAGAATATAAGCTGAAGGTAGCATCTGATTTATTTCTTATGATGCATTTGGTCATGTTCTGTTGTCTTTGAAAATCTGTGTTTTTATTGCATAGACATGTTTCTCAGGTTTAGGTTACATTTCTAATAAATATCTGATGCGATCTTGGTTTCCTGTATCGTATTTCATTAGTTTTAGAGAAGAACAGAGCACCGTTTTTATAAAAAACAGCAGTCTTTAAAGGAGTTTCTAACATGGGGTTTGTCTCTGTTCAGCAAGTGATAGCTGGCTCTCTAACAGTGCTGGTATTGTTAGAAGTGGTGCAACCTGCTTTTGCATGGACTCAGTTATCTCAGGATAAAGGTACCTTCTGCCTGTATAACTGCTACCATGTGTGAAGAGGAATAACTTCAAATCTATAAATCATATCTTCAGTGGTATAGCTTTAACTGGTAGTAGTCACACTGCTAATGGAGTCACAGCTGAAACAGGGAGAAAAATCTTGATCTAGGTAGAGAAGTTCCTGGTGTGGAAGACATTAACGTAGAAAAGTGGTTTAGGTCTTCTGTATGCAACCTTGCACCAATACTGTAGCAGAGCATACTTGTCTGCTTTGGTTATCACAGTGAAAGAAGTACTGAGAAGATATTCTGCCTCAGGACTGTGTAATGAGTGCAAAGGAAAATAGACTCATTCACCTTCAAGTGCCGGAGTGCCACTGTAGGCAGAGGAGGGCTCTGGTCCATGTGCCCTATGTCTTGCTCAGGGCATAGCTGCCGGAATCCAAATCCCAATGTATTTCCTGCACCATCTCCTCATGGGAAATCCTATGAAGTCTAAAGACACCCAAGCAGAAGAGAAGTCTTTCGGGGGTCCTAAAAAGACCATTAACACTAGAGGGACAAGGAAGCATGTGATGGGAAAGACATGGAGGGAAAAGGTATTGGTGGCAGCCCCCATGGTGGAATTATTCCCTGCAGATTATGCTCAGTTTAAGGCCTGAGCATGCATTTCTCTCACCACTATACAACTCCTTCATTGCACTACACTAAGGGACTGAAATCTTCGTTATTCAAATATCCTTCTTGTGATAAACTACATTATTCTCAGTATTTTTGAGGATCCCTTTCTTATTTTATGGGCTGAGTTGTTGGAGATGAAATCTCTTCTTCCTTAATTATGCTGCCCTAGCCATCCTTGTTACACTTCATGAAAGAGGCAGACAATAATCCTAATAGCCTCCCTTTTTTGTCACTGTTGCTTAACAAGAAGAGCCTTGAAATCATTGCCCTTTATTTCTGAGACCTAGCTGGCCGATAGGAAATAATTAACTCCTATCTGTGTTGACGGAGTGGTGGCTGGTCTGTAGCCAGTTCCAGGTAGTTTGTTATTCCTGCTTTATCGCCTGCTGCAGAAGGGAGGCTGCAAGATTATTTAGCAAAGCTCTGTCTGGGTGTTTATCACTACAAGTTTGAAGAAACACTGATAGTAATGATTCCATTTTATTTTATTATTTTCTTAAATAAAGGGTTTTGTTTAGTTTCAGTGATGCAAATGACGAATCTTCTTGGATTTTTTCATTTAACAAACAGGATTGTCTTTGCTGCAGTCTGTGCTGTAGCAAATGATCACACAGAGACACCCAAGGGAAACAGGCAGCTGGGAGCTGCTTAACAGCAGCATCAGAGCTGGAGCTGTGTGAGCTGCCTGCACAGCTTGGGTTGGGGAGAACACAACAGGACACTTGGCATTTAACCAAGCTTGCAATCAACTGCTGCACGAAAGCAGCTTTGTTTGATCACCCCAATGGTCCCATTAGCTCAGCATCCAAAAGCTGCCAATAGCAGATTCCAGGAGAGGAGCAGGAGCATGGGCCAGCATATCTAATCAATATTTATCCCTGCCTTGTTACCTGTGTCTTGGGACTTTCTGCCAAGGGGGCTCGGGGCTTGTGTCTTGGGGCATTAGCTGCTCTAGCTGCTTTTTGGAACCCATTAAAGCCTTTACCATCCATGACATCCCACAACAAGGAGTCCACAAGTGCATTAGGTCCTTGCTCTGAAACTACCACCTGCTAATTCCACTCATTGCCCCAGTACTTGTGTTGGACAGGACAACGAACAACTCCCTGTGCTCACTCCACCTGCCACTCAGGATTTACTATCTGCCTTCCCTCCAGCTGCGAGTGAGAAACAATGTGGCTAAATTTCAGCTGAGGTAAAAATGCATTAATCACTACCTTGACTAATTACTGGAGAATCATTTCCTCTCTATGATACATGGAAACCCCTAAATTTCTTGAATCAGAAGTACACTCAAGGTGTTCAGTGTCACATTCATCAGCTCCATGAGTGACACTGTTGACAGAGGCACATGTGGCTGCTCAGACATCCTCTTTTCAGTGCTAGGAGGCACATAGTCAAATTTCTGCCTTACTGGGCAGCAGGGTAGGTTAGCAATATGACAGCAGTTAAACACTTCAGTTTTGGGGAGATGTCATATGACCCCATGGTGATCCTCTGATTCTCAAGTCCCATGGTGAGTCTCACTAGTGCTTCTTTAAAGCATCAACTCCTCTGTCACCTCAGCTGTCATAAATGAGTGTGCACACTAGAAAATGCCCTCATACCTGTAAAAGAGCTCAGTTAGCATTAGTTTTACTCCCACAGGAGACAACATTACCTCACCAAAAGAAACCCCAAAACCAGCTTGCAGTGGGACCTGCACATCTTTCACTGTTCAACGCGGCCTGGACTCTGATCCACAGCCCTCACGATGCTTGTTTCCTCCTTCCTAGGCATGGCTGAAAGAACTCAGAACAAGACTGTCCACCTCTCTCCTCCACAAGGCAAGACAGAGGATTTCTCTCCCCCAGATTGTCAAATGGGAACCATCCGCTGACAGAAAAATTCACTCTGATGGATGGAGGAGGGTGATGATGGTAAAGCAGTTGTCAGCATGTTGTTTGTAGTCACAGAGAAAGAGCTGTCATGTCACAGGGAGAATTCATCTTTTATCTCTGTTCTGACTTCTTGCAGCTCCTCCCCTCATCCCCTACAGTTTCCCAGTTTATCAGCTATTTTGCCTGGTGATCAGCTGAGCAGTCTTTAAAGCAGGGGACTGGGGATGGGGTACAATGTGTAAGCAGTGGATCAGAAAGATGTCATTGGCCAGGAGCAGCTGAACTAGAGTAATTTCACTTCAGGACCTAGCTCAGAAGTGGATCTCCTCTGCCCCGTGCTGAGGTTGGAGAGGGACTTTGGCTGTTCTTTTGTCTCGCCCTCTGGCTGCCAGGCAAAGTAGACACTGATCTTCAGGGCCTGAGATACCAAAGTCAAGTCCTGGTGCAGGATTCAGACCTCTTGGAGAGTTGGAAGGTGCCCCACAGAGAGCTCTGCAGTTTGCAAAATATGACACAGGAGCTGTGTGAACATCGATGGGACAACTGCTTCCTTCACAGTTACCTTTTTGGGTGCTGAACCCAGTTGAGCAAATCCTGCTCTGTCCTCTAGGCCATGGTCCCTGTGCTGTTTCCATGCTCAAATATGGGGACTGGTACCAGTCATGCTGGCAAAAGAGAGGGAGATGATGCAATTCTTTGAAAGAACTGTCTGGAAAGGCAATGCTGAGTAAAGTCTCCATTCGCAAAAAGCAAAAAGGGACCTCAGGGAGTCCTCTGGTTATCTGTGCCCAGCACACTACAAGGCATGATCAGCGAAACTGGACATAGCAGAAAGAGCAAATGAGTGAAGCCTTCAGAGATGTAGCACGGCCATTGCTAGCTCTGTTTCCAGAGGATAAGCAAGGGAAATATGAGAGCCTGTCTCAGCTTAACCCATAGAAAACAGAGCACAATACCTTGGGACAGAAGCCTTCCCTATTAGGACAGCACTGTCTTTCCTGCCAGTTTCCAAGTCTGGGATTCCCAGGCTTGTGGCTGGTGCTGACCCACCAAGAACTGCTCTGATAGCATATCCCAGAGATGCTGTCTGATTCTGGCAGACACAACTGGGATGTAATAAGCACTCCACTTTCCCTGGTGCTGTTTAGAGATGCTCTGCCTCTCCAGCAAGGAGAAGGGAGGAGCAAAGCATTTCCAAACACAGCTAAGACAGCTAATGGATACACTGCTTTTCCCAAGGTAGACAAATTATATCTGCTCCCAGTTGACCCCTCGACCACAAAAAACACCATGAAACAGCAAGAGTGTGTAAAAAATAAACAGAGGCATGCATCAGCCTTCTGGATTCCTGTCCCTCAAGCCAGAGGAGCTCAGGCAGTGGGCAGAAGGAATGTGGTGTTGCATTGGGAACCATCAGGATGGGATCAAGGATAGAAACATTTTATAACTGTGCTCTGGACCCCACTGAGGAGCAGAGGGAAGCAAGAAGAGAGCAAGTGATGATTATTCATGTTGCAAAGGAGGGGGTGAATTTGAATATCATCTGCATGTTTTCCAAGAATTCATATTTACAGCATAAATGGCTTGCTCTGCCTGTTTGACTCTTGCTGTCTTGACTCCTTTGGCCAAGTTACACCAGGGCTGTCCTGACCAGCCAGGAGCTCTGCAGGGGAAATGTAACACAGGGGGCAAGTTTCATGCTGTGGGGTCACAAGAATCTGTAGGGAAGACTACAATATATGAGGCAATTTTTTTAAGTTCCAGTCACCTTGCAACATGGTAGAGCTGGATGAAGTAGATGACGGAGGCCAAGTGGGTTTCCACCCAGCGAGATGAGTCTGAAGGGATGCAAGGGTCTGACTGTAGAAGTCTAGTATAAACTGAGACATTTACATTCATCAGAGAAGACATCCTGCACTCTGACTGAAGACAAGCAGAATTCTTCTCAAGAAATAGCCACATAATTGTCTTAGCCCACTGAAAACTGGGCTTGAGATTCTCCATCCCCAACCATCAACTATGATGGATATTCTGACTTTACCCAAACATTTTGTTTCATCAGATTGTGGGGAGGATGTGCCCTTTGGCTTTCGCCTCCACTAGTGCAAGGAAATAGGAATACCAAACTAACAAACTTCAGTGTGATTTGGGTCTAAATCTCTTTAGCTTTGCTCCTGGACTCCCAGAGAAATCCACCGTAGAAAACTCACAGGGATTGAGATGACTCAGAAACATTTACCTTACAACACCTGTCCCCAGTAAGTCCCCGCCAGCATTGGCAACTTGCTTGCTTTCCAAGGATGGATTTTACCATGAAAAACTGAAGATACTCAAACACAGAAGGTAATTTCACCCTGCATACATCATTACTGCTATCTGAGAGGGCAAGCATTGCAAGCAGGTTGTTCAAGGGTCTCAGCCAGCAATGCTAAGATGTCTCCACCCCAAGAACCCCAGGACAGCAGTAAGTGTCACTATGTCCCTCCTGGTCTGATGTGAGACGTGGGCTCTTGCCATTGTAGAGAACTGACAGATAAAGCCACTGACTCTCTTCTGAGTATCTCAACTTAAATGTCTTACAACCCAAGGAGAAAACTTATCCTTTAATATCCAGATTTCATATCCTGACAGTAAGTATTTTTCTTAGAAAGACATTTTGGGGGAAAAAAATATTGTTTGTGGCTGGTGGTGGTGAGAGATGGCAGCAGCAACATGAGGGAAAATAAGTAATTCTGAGAAATTCCATGAAACAAGTAACCTATATTCTTTCTCAGCACTATGTCACTAATTGTGTTTCTTTGATACATTTATTTCTAAGATGATCCAAAATAGATAAACAAAAGCAATATATTCCTTTAAAAAATCAGCTCAGCTAGTAGGAATTAGGAATTAAACCCACATGTGGTGCAAAGACACCTTTGCCATTTGTGAAGCACACCTGCCCCCACTAGCAGCAGTTCCAAACCCATCCCAGTGTCCAGATTCCCCCTCTGGCTTTGTTGCTACTGGGTACCAACAGATGCTCTGGCTGAGGGCAGCAATACTTGTAAGTGTCAGGGTGAGTGTTGGTGCCTGGCCTGTCAGGCTGATGCCATACCTGCACTTTGCCTTCCTTCCTTTACTGCTGTTTTCAAGTCCTAGGTGAGCCCAGGTGACAGTTCAGAACAGAAATTTCCATTTGCAAATACTTGTATAAAGAAGATTGTTTCCAATCTAAGCGGGCTGCTGCCATGATGGTCAGCATGCAGCAAGCTGTTCTGTGTGCTACCATTCAGTATCACTTTGCTGTTCTTAAGCATTTAACCCCAAAACTCATATTGATTTAGACTGAGTATTTCAAAATCTGCTAAGGGGTTTTGAAATCAGCTACTCTCAGTTCCTACAAAGCTGAAGACTCTGTCTCCCTGGTCACCTGCCTTTGTCACGTGCAGCGCCTTCTGAGCATATGTTGAAATACTTAAAATATTGCTTTTCTTTGTTCAGAATGTGGAGTGCCAAAGGGCATGGAGCTGGCTGCAGAATCCAAACTGCTCTGCAGAAAATACTCTCAGATCAAGAAGCTAAACCCCTATTTATGAAATGTTCTTGGAAGGAGTTCAGCATCCCAAATCCCAGTGCTAACAAAGCCATTCTGAGTCGATTGCAAATAACAGGCACTTACTGTCCAGTCGCAGTGCAATTCCACTGAGCTTTGGTAGAGGGCAATTCTAGTGTCAGATATTATCATGAGACCCTACTTGACATTTGGCTGGAAATCCTGTGGCATGTTTTGATACTCCATGACACTCCACGTTAACTGCATGAATTTCCTCTGTTGCTTTGATGGACACCACAACGCGCTCAGGCAGAAAGGAGAGTGACTGGATGAGCCCTTCCCCTTGACTCCCCTGCTGCCAGCACACAAAGCATCAACCTATTCAAAGTGTTGCTAGATCCAAAATTGCCTGGGAGAAATAACCACTGTTCTGGAGCCTGCACGTCTATGTCCTCCCAGACAGATGCATATGCAATTTCCCAAAGAAAGGCAGGCACTGAATACGATGGTTCTGATGAGGCTTTTCCAGAGGAAAGGGACAATTTTGTTCTACTCTTGGCATCACTTGGCTTGCTACTGCCTGGTTAAAGGTACCAGTGTTGCTGCAGATTAAGGATGCACTGCCAGGTCTGGAGTTTTCAGGTCACAGGTGATGCGTCTTGGTTGGTCAGGATCCCCAACACCAGCAATACAACACTCAATACTTGCCTGCACTGCTGGGTCACCACATATAAGATGCAGTGTGTAGCCTGACTGCCTCTCAGCTAGCCAGCCATGCCTGAGAAAACATCCATGAGATGGGGGAGATATCCCTGGAGGGAAGTTTATGTCCCAGATGCAGCCCCTGTACTGGGATCTGCCATGCTTTATCACCTGCCATGACACTGATGCAGAATGTGAATTGGGAAGAAGGGGCTCTTCTTAAAGGTGAAAGGATGGGGCAGAATCACCTAGAGAAAAGAATGAGCATTGAGAACAGATCAGGAGAGATACAGCTGATGGTCTGAACTCAGGTCCTGTCTCCTTGTCATCATCTTATGTACCCTAGACACCATGTGCTACCCAGCACTTGGTACCCCTTGCATATGTAACTCCAGGTCCACTTAAGCTGCTCTATTATAAGAATGGGACCAAGTGAAGCTAAGACCACAGCAAGAGTCTCAGACAAAAAAACCCCAGGTCCTGCAGCAACAGCGGTTAGCCCTCCTGATAGTAAAGAGTTTGCAGCTGACTACTACCTTTAGAGCCAGCCATGGACAAAGATGATGGCTGTGTGAGCCAGGGAAGGACTAGAGAAACCTTGGACTTCAGTAACATTAGGACTCCAGTAGTCCAGACAGCTGAACAGCCATTTCCCAGTGGGGATGACAGTTAATCACTGGGATTTATCACACAGGAATGGTTTCCAGTATGCTGAGGATGCTGAAGGCATTCAAGAAAAAGTATGAGACACATTCAAGGGACTGCTATTGTACATACTCATGAGTAAGACTTCATATCTAGACACATGCACATCATCTAGCTACTCTTGCACCTCTTCTGTAATCCAGTGTGCTCTCTTACAACAGGAAGATTCTTCACCCTCTGTGCATGAGGCTTTTCCTCTCTAATGTCATTTAAGTATCTTGATGACAGGTTCTGATCCATTAGCTCCTGCAGTGGGAATCTGAACATCCCTAGAGAGAGAGGAGACAGCAAAAGGAACACCACATGCTCCATGCAAATATAATAAACCTTGGCAAATCAGTGAGCAAGATGGACCAGGCAGTGCTAGAGGCACCAGAATGAGAGGTAGAGGGCAGAAGCCTGGAGGCAAGAGACAGAGCATTTGTTGCCAGCTGTTGAGTAGAGTAGCAGGGAGCAGACAGCCGCAAGGAGGCAGGGAAAGACCAGACTGGGAGGCTGCCAAGGAAGAGAGAGAGTTGCATTAAATCTTATTTGTCTTTAAACAAAGTGTTCTAATTGCTAACAAAGGGATTTCAAGCAAATTGTAGTAAAACTGAGTTATTCTGATCAATTACACAGTCAAGCAAATTACAGAAGGAGGCTGAAATATTGCCAGATACAAAAGAGAGATGGAGAAAGAGGAGGAGGAGTTGCAGAGAGAGTGAGGGAGGAGGTAATTTGAGGGAGGAAAATTACTTGATGGCTTGATAAGGAGAATTATTGAGAATAAATTTGAGATGCAGGTTGCTAAATCTGAATACAAAATCAAGGGAAGAAAGTGAAATTGTGTTTTAAGGCTGGTGAAATCTGAGCAGAGGCAAAGAGGAAAATAAAAGTGCAAACGAGTATTAGAGCATTAGAGTTAGATGCTGTGAAGGTGTCTGCAAAGACCATTGTTAACTACAGTAAGCATGGCAAGACCCAGAAAAGGAGACCTTTGTGGTGAGGACACTAGACCAGTCATGAGCAGGCATCAGGTCATGTTCCTGCCATGGACCTCCTGCTTGACCTTCTCCTTCTTCAAAGCACTCAGCAATCACCCAGTTCTGTAACTGGAAGAATCATAAGGGCCATGAACTCAGCGTGATCAGAGGAATCATAGAATCACCAGGTTGGAAGAGAACCATGGGATCATTGAGTCCAACCATTCCCACCAATCTCTAAACCATGCCCCTCGGTACCTCATCCACCCACACCTTAAACGCCTCCAGGGAAAGAGAGTCAACCACCTCCCTGGGCAGCCTATTCCAATGCCTAATGACCCTTTCTGTGATGAATTATTTCATTATGTTGAGCCTGAACCTCCCCTGGCAGAGCCTGAGGCCATTCCCTTTCATCCTGTCCCCTGTCACTTGGGAGAAGAGGGCAGCATCCTCCTGACCACAGCCTCCCTTCAGGTAATTCTAGAGAGCAATAAGGTCTCCCCTCAGCCTCCTCTTCTCCAGGCTAAACAACCCCAGTTCTCTCTGCTGTTCCTTGTAAGACTTGTTCTCCAGCCCCTTCATCAGCTTCATTGCTCTTCTCTGGACTCGCTCCAGAGCCTCAACATCCTTCTTATGGTGAGGGACCCAGAACTGAACACAGGATTCAAGGAGCGGTCTCACTGGGGCTGAGTACAGATGGCGAATAACCTCCCTGGAACTGCTGGCCACGTCATTTCTGATACAGGCCAAAATGCCATTGGCCTTCTTGGCCACCTGGGCACACTGCTGGTTCATGTTCAGTTGGCTGTCAACAAACACCCCCAGGTCCCTCTCCTCCTGGCAGCTACTTCTCCCAGTCTGTAGGACTGCATAGGGTTGTTGTGCCCCAAATGCAGGACCCGGCATTTGGCCTTTCAGGTAGTTGTAGAGAGCAATGAGGTCTCCTCTCAGCCTCCTCTTCTCCAGGCTAAACAACTCCAGCTCTCTCAGCCGCTCCTCATAAGGCCTGTTCTCCAGCCCCTTCACCAGTTTCGTTGCTCTTCTCTGGACTCGCTCCAGAGCCTCAACATCCTTCTTATGGTGAGGG
>WAAB01015994.1:0-38890 GCA_013389865.1 Piaya cayana
ACTTGGCCTTGTTGAATCTCAGATGCTAATACAGATTAGCTTTGAAAAAACAATGTTACTATTTGACAGTGTCTTTGTTTGCGATTTGAATCTCTGCTGTTCCTGCCACAGTTCCACAGACAATCTGGGTGTACAAGAATTTGTTACAGAATCCTTTGCTTTTCAGGTAAATCATAAACAGAGATTCCGTTCTTCTGCAGTGCTGTAATCATTCAGTGCTGTTCTGATTTGGGGTATGATGACTTATTTACACTCTCCTCCACATTGTCTATGAAATTTTCAGGGTGTTTCCATTCAGCTGGAGCTGGTGCTCCCTGAGTGTTATCTATTATGGCAAGTCTCACATAGTCATCAGAGTGAAATAAATGAAAGCACCTCCCATACCTTTGGGAAAATACGGTCCATTAGTTTTTCATTTGCCAGGAACATCAGTTTTTAATATTTTTCCCTTTCACTTAATCTCCTGGGAATATCAATCTGCATAGATCTATTATTAATTCCACAGCAATGAGTAAAAGTAGGTCTCCCTAGGAATGATTTAAAATCCAGATTGGACTCACGTATACTGTGCATAGTGCTGGGTGGTTATTGTTGGGTTTCTTTTTAGTGGTGGTGGTTGGTTGCTTAGATTTTTTGAGTGTCTTTGCTTCATCTGAACTCTCTCTCTTTTTATTATATACTGCATTGTAGGGTGGTCCAGAGTTTAAAATTTGGGAGTCCGGATCAATATTAAATTAAAACAATTCTGGAACCAAAACAATTTTTGGAGGAAAATAATTTATCCTGAACAACAGTGTACTATGCTATGAATGATACAGTATTAAGTTATTTAAATGTTGCAGAAAAGGGAACAAGAGGGTTTTTCACTCCTGGAAGGTTCTATATGCTTCATTTATAACATTCATTTCCATCATCCCTGCCCAAGCAGCACTTGGTAGCATTTTGCTGGCGAGAGCCTTGCTGACATGCAGGATTTCGACCGGCAGTTCTCATGATTCTTGAAGTGCTGTCTCAATTCCAGTACACATTAATGATTAACTAAAGTAGCAGAGAATCCAGCTCTGACACTCAGCTGTCCGCTGTCTCTGCTGCTCACCTAGGTAACCATGTGCACCTCTACAACACTTGTACCCCTGGGCTGTGCAAAACAGGGAGGGGAATGCAACGCTGCCTTCTTGCAGAGGGCACAAACCTGATGCAACTTGAGTGCTTCTCTCTTCTAGCCAGCTTCTCTGTACACTGCTTTGTGGGATCCCTTGAGCAGGACATGGATCTGGGAACTCTCTTTCCTCATCCTGACTGTTCAGATGACATTGTGCTTTCATGCTAGGGGTCCAACATAAGGGTTTGTTACTTCCTCTCATCACTGATGTTTTTTGGGGATGTCTTCATCCAGAAGAGATTGGCACAGTTTCTTGTTAATTGGATCTGATCAGTGCTTTGGACAGAAACAGCAATGACTACGTATTTCATGTACTGTATTATCATAAGCAGGAAGGTCGTTAATACATCTTTTTCTTTAACCTGCCTTAACCTGGAAGACTCAGATGATGTGCCTTTCCTGTGCCAATTATACTCCACTGTAACTTCACAGAAGGAGGCAGTTCCAGTAAAGACTGTACAGTGACCCAATACTTACTTCTAGGAAGCAGGGATCTTCTTTGTCTTGTGTCTTTGTATCCATTCTTCCTTTCTGGAAGTGGTGTGGGGTGTTGTTTTTTCAATTCTATTAGCCATCATGGAAGTACTGTTTCAAGTTTGTCTAAAGGTCTAAAAAGTTTCAGGTGTTGTAAGACGTGACAAGTAGTTAAGGTGCACAACTAATAGGGAGCACAAAAGAAGACGAGGCTGATCTTCTCTTGCATGTGAAGGAGTTCACCTTTTTTTTTAAATCTTAGTGAATAAAAAGCAAAGTACTTCTCTTGAAAGTTAGCGCTTTCTCTGCTGCACAGCATGAGGAGGCAGGTTATCCAGAGGCCCAGGACCAGGCCAAAGTGTTGGTGGTTATATTTTAGCCCAGCTGCAGGAATGGCATTTGAGTTACTTGCTTGGTATGTGCCACAGCCACAGAATCACTACTTGGAGTACACCAAACCAGTTCTGAGCTTGTGTGCTCATTTGTGCCTTGAGATGTGGTGGATCTAAAAGAAAATGCTTGTACCTGGAACTTGAGAGCAGCCTCAGAAGCTCCACATTGTCCAGTAATTTAAAGTCACATATATTACACATCTTTATTAGCTCAGGGTTGGTTTTGCTATGAAAGTCTTGTGTATTTTCTATATCTCGAGTTAAAAGGATCCTCCTCTCCTATAGGAAACTATTGGTCACATTGGTGTGTGGTCTGCAAGTGCACAACTATGACTGCTTTCTCACGTGATTCAGCTGTTTTTAAAATCAAACTTTCAGTCCTGTGCAGATAGGCAGGTTAAGGATCTTTTTATTTGGGTTTTTTTTTCCTTTTCTCTTTTGAATAGGGTATTATCCATACATGTGCTTAACTTAAAGAATATATGTCAAACTTTCTCCAGCCTGAGGAATTAAGACTGTAAAATGGAATTCATTATGCGGTGCAAATAAAGACCAAGAATGAGATGTGCAAAGCTCTCCTGCTGCCTTTCTTGACAGTAGGGAAATCTTTCCTACAACACAATAGCCTCACTTTTCTTCTGGTGCTGTCCCATCCTGGTGAAGCTCTGCCACACAGCAGTTCTATCTGTCAATTTTATCATATCAGCTTTCCACTGCTCCTTCTGAGATTCCAGTCTGTGCAAGAGCTCAGACTGATTGTGTTAAATCTTCTTCCCCTCCCCCCCCTCCTTCCTTGTGAAGGAAATAATCCTGACACAACTAATCTATAGGATTTACGGGTGGGAAGTCAATCAAACCCAAGGATTTGGGGGCTCGAAGTCCTGTGCTTGACTATTTTGTACTTATTTCATAAAAACCAGACTGCATTAAGGTCCTCTGCTAAATGTTGCAGAAAAAAAACGGCTTTTGGACTAGCAGTGAGCCGGGAACCTGAGAAAGAGGTAGCTGGGTATTTACTGCCTTGTGTTTCCCTGCTGCTGGTTATGTTTTTTTCTCACACTGACATGCACATAGGGCAGGTGAACTTCTGAACTGGCAAAAAATATTAACATGGTGGCTTTTGGCCGCTGCTGTCTCTTCACTTCTCTCCTTCTAGGTAAGCAGTGAATGCAAGAAATTTGACCAGAACAAAGAAGTCAGAAGTCTGCATTTGGCTTTCAAAAAGTATTTATTTTTTCAGATTTGTTAGATAGCTTACATCATCCACTCTGAATGAATGAATTCTGTGTTGTTTTGGCATGGTTTTTTTTGTTGTTTGGTGGGGGTTTTTTTTGTGGCAATTCATCTTCCAAAGAAGCTTCTAATGGCATGTTCTTGTAACCTAGTCTAGCATAGAGGCTGGTAAAATGAATGCAGCAGCAAACAGACAGAAAACCTGGTCAAAATACACCAAAAATATGTTTTGAATATTTTTCCCCCCAGCTTTGAGAGTGATTATTGCTCTTTTCCCTTTTCCTGTGCACCAAGGGTCCTGAGTGCCAAACTGCTGTAGAGGATCAAAGGCACATCCTTGGAACTGGATGCAGGGCTGTGGCTCTTCTGAATGCCAGCCAAGAGGTTCGCTCAGTGCCAAGTATGGTACTGCCATCTGCCTTCAACCATCTCAAGGCTGCTGTGATCGATGCTCTTTCCCAGGGAGCGAAGCTTGCCGTGCCACCCTGGGCTCCAGAAGGCAGGCATTGGAGGAGGGAGGAAACTAAGCCAAGATTACAGAGCTGTTGGAGGGATGCATAGAGATTTATACTCAGCCAAAGGAGACCAGCATCTGCCAGCAATCAGCATCCTTTCTCTGCTCAGGAGGTACCTGCTCATTGTTGGTGCCCACAGTTCTGCTGGGGGCAGTATTTTCTTTTTAGCTGGCTCTGTTTTAGAGATCTCTGCTCTGTCTGGCAGATGATTCTCTTCTGTGTTATCCAATATCTCTGCACTGAGCCTCCTACCCTCAGCTGACCTACCTTTTCACTGGTTAGTGCCTGTGATCCTATTTAGTGCTTTCTTGTGATCATGGTTTGTGTTTTTGAATAATTGAGGAGGGTTGTTGTCTTGTTTATATCCATGGAAACTGGAGCCATGGGTTTTGAATCACTAAATTTACATGTAGGCAGAACTGCTGTCACAATCGCTGTCTGCTCCATAGAGGCATATGTTTTCATTTTGAGAGCTTGTGTTTACAGAAGATAGTAACTGAACTCTATTTTAGAGTCTGCTTTATAGCAAAACTGCTGCAGTCTGAGTGCTACAAGGGTTAATGTTCAGTGGGGCAGATAAAATGGCTTGGAGCTTCTAGCCCAGATATCAACAAAAAATCATGCCTCTGCAGGTGAGATTTTATTTTTTTCATGGCAGAGAGTTAGGAGGTGCACCCGAATGGGAACATACATACAAAAGAACTCATGTTTTACTCAGCATCTTTCCTGAATGACAGCAACACCAAGACCGTGCATGCAGCTTATGCAGAGCAGTCATCCTTTTCAATCACATGCCGTGCATTCCTTTGTCAGGTATGCATTCAAGTTCTGTTTGGGGAGAGGTTTTTTTTCCCCCGTGCACTGTAAATGAAGTTTAGTGATCTCAAGACATAGCTTTTGTTTTCCACTAGAGGCCAATAAA
Organism: Piaya cayana; assembly: GCA_013389865.1. Lineage (NCBI taxonomy): Eukaryota > Metazoa > Chordata > Aves > Cuculiformes > Coccyzidae > Piaya > Piaya cayana. The sequence goes on from WAAB01015994.1 coordinate 4,699, forward strand.
GTGCAGGATAAGGCGGCTGCAAGGCTTCAAGCAGAAATTCCCATCCTTTTCCCCTTACAGACCTGTTGATCAACAGTTGTATTGCCATTTTTATGATTATTTTTCTTTTAGAAATTGTTATCCCTCTAATGAGGTGGAATTTGATTTCTAAGTCTTCCTTTCAGTGCCTTGTTCCCCCAAAATTCAAGAAGAATTATGCTCTTAACTTGCACATAGGTATTCACAGAATTGCAGAATCACTAGGTTCAAAAAGACCGACAGGATTATCGAATGCAACCATTCTTATCAAACACTAAACCGTGCCCCTCAGCACCTCATCCACCTGTCCTTTAAATGTCTCCAGGGAAGGTGACTCAACCACCTCCCTGGGCAGCCTGTTCCAGTATCCAATGACCATTTCTGTGAAATTCTTTTCCTGATGTCGAGCCTGAACCCACCCTGGTAGAGCTTGAGGCCATTCCCTCTTGTCCTGTCCCCTGTCACTTGGAAGAAGAGGCCAGCTCCCTCCTCTCCATGACCTCTCTACCTCCTTTCAGGTAGTTGTANTCAGATGGCTGTCAACCGACATCATCAGGTCCTTCTCCTCCAGGAAGCTTTCTAGACAGACTTCTTCTAGTCTGTAGCTCTGCACAGGGTTGTTGTGTCCCATGTGCAAGACCTGGCATTTGGCCTTGTTAAACCTCATGCCATTAGACTCAGCCCAGCAGTCCAGCCTGTTCAGATCCCTTTACAGAGCCCCCATGTTTTCAATTCCTAGCTGTTAACTCTGTAGCAACCTCCATGGAATAAAAGGGACATTAAAAAGGTAATGGAAACAGAGTGGGTAACACCAGTGCTTTGGTCTTTTAAGAGTTTCAGGAAATTGTATGCCTTTAGGCACTACAGTTCACTGGGAATCTTCCTAAATTTTGTGCTTACCAGCAACTAAGCCACCGGCATCCAGTTCCAGCTGAGATGCAGGGTCCTGTCCACACTTTGTCATCTGTCTGCTTGAGTGCCTTAACCTCCTGACTCCTTGGGTCCTTTCTCAGACCTGGGTGATAGCACTACTCTATTGCACAGCTGTTAGGAGGGTGGGGACAGCAAAAGTCCTCAGATATGAGAATGGTGGAGCCAACTCTATGTCACAGAGAGGAGAAGCCATCTGGGACAGTGCTTGTTGGCCTGGGAACTACCCCATGTTTCCTGGCTCAGTTCAGCAAGGAATAACTTTGCCTAATGGGTTGGTTAAAGCCAGAACTGTTCACAGCAAGACACAACTCAGGGCATTAGTTTGGAAGATTATTTAGGATTTTGTTACTGCCTAGCAGGGGTCTCATATGAGCAGCACATACATGTAAGCTCCCCCCTACCCCCACGCTGCAGGGCCTGGTTATAGCACTGTGCTTGGCTGCTTCTAAACCTGCAAGATTTCTCCAGGGATCATGGAAAACTTGACTTTATAGGGAGTTGGGCTTCTCGTTTTGGAGGATATGCTGCTTTAATAGGAAACAAAACCGAGATGGGATTGCAGCTCAAAGGGACGTTTCCCAAGCCAGCTCTAAATGTGTGGCAGCATGGCTTAGTGCAGCCCTTTCAGCCAGAGTGTCTCCCCTGCCCCAGTTTAGGATTTATCTGCATTTGCTAGCTCCTGACCCACCCTGCAAGCCAGAATGGCTCTAATGCAGTGGTTCTTTGGTAAGTTAGGTGACATCAAGCCAAGGCACAGGCTGTAAACCATGAGGACAAGTGTAGCCTCCAGCTTCATTCATCTGCCATCTGCAAAGGATTTCCTAATCCGGCACGATGGGGTGCTTTGAAGTTTATACTTTAGAGTTGCTCTTCCAGAAAATATAATGTTTGCAGTACTACAATGTTTGCTAGGCAGGGGTCTCTGGAAACCAACCTTGAGTTGCTAGTGGCTTCAGTAAATATTGAACGCTTTACCATCAACTGAAGAAAACTAATCCATTATTATTATTTATTCCTCATTAACACTGGTGTAACATAGCAGGGAATCGAGAGCAGCAGCAGCTTCCTGGCCATTATCTGATGCTGCTGGTGGCTGCATGTGTGCAGCGCTACGGTGTTATGCTCATGCAGGACCTATGATCAGAGGGAGGTACCAGCTGGCAAAAACAGTGAGGAAGAGAAGCTAAGGGAATCTGACTTGGCTTTATTTATCCCCTGGTGTGAGGAGTGTCACAAACAGTCATATGGTAAATAATGTAAAATGAAAAAGATGTAGGAGGTGAGACTGACAAAACAGCTTTCAGTCTAAAGGAATCTACTTATATTTTCGCAAAATGAGCAATTTTGTGTATTACCGGTCACACATGCTGTTTGATTTCCCCTGCTTTCCTACTGTTCATATTCTCTTTCTCTCTTATATGGATATCAAATAAAGTGTTGCTGAGAATCAGCATTGATGTTAAATGTTCAGTACCTGTTTTGGTCTTCTTTGTGTGTGTTCAGGTATGCCTGGAAGATTAGGACCTTATGGTACAAGATACTGTGAAAACAGAAAGAATCTCTGCTCTACAGTGTTTATGTTCTAATTGACAAGGGGAACAAGAAGCATATAAGTGTTTTTTTTCTGGTGTTTCTATGATGTTTGAAACAATGCAGCCAGGGGTCCTAGTCACTCTTATAAACCAATTCAGTATTAATAATTCTACATTTTCTGGAAGAATAGTAGAGAGTGACTTTCTTGCTGCATCTCAGGCAGAGTAAAACAGGCACATAGTCTTAACTGTGAGCCCCAGTTTCCTTGGTGGCGTTTCAAGACAAGTACATCTCTTGCTGCTGAGGTTTGCACACCAGAAATGCTCAAATGAAAAAAGGGACTTGAGGTCTTTTCCTAGGTTCAACCCCAAAGCACTGTTTCACTTGGCAAGTGACAGTCCCTTTCTGGCCAATTGTTTTGCCTTTATGTAAAATAGTCAAGCTGGAAATTAGCATTTTAGCCCTGGCAATAAAAGAGCCCTGGGTAAGGGCAGGTGCCACAAGCCCAAGAGATGCTGAGCAGAAGTGGTTACTTTCACACCATTTGTTCATGCACAAATGGAGGACATTTTAAATGCTTTTAAATAAGGTAAATTAGAGGAATGTTCAGTCCTGGTTTTTTGGAAGGTATTAACTCTGGAGACTGACTCTGTCCAGGGAATAAGTTCCTGGTCCTTGTAGCATGGGCTGATTTTTGGGTGCTGCTAGCAGCCCTCTGCCCATACTCAGGTCATGGCACGTGGAGGCAGCAGCTCTGCCTTCTGTCAGGTCAGAATCATAGAATCACCAGGTTGGAAGAGACCCACCGGATCATTGAGTCCAACCATTCCTATCAATCACTAAACCATGCCCCTTAGCACCTTGTCCACCCATGCCTTAAACACCTCCAGGGAAGTCGACTTGACCACCTCTCTGGGCAGCCTGTTCCAATGCCCAATAACACTTTCTGTGAAAAACTTCCTCCTAATGTCTAGCCTAAACCTCCCCTGGCGGAGCTTGAGGCCATTTCCTTACACTGGCACTGAAACTCAGCTCCCATTTGCCTAAAACCAACCACTTCACTGGGGCTCATTTCAAGATGCTCAGACAGGGGAAAATACTACTATATCAGTGCATGTAGAGTTTAATAATGAGCCTTTTATGTCATCCCTAATATTGCAAGTCAGTAGGACACTTGTGAGTGAGCAGGAATGTTTGATCTAATCCTGTAATTTTGTTAACTGCTTCTCCTTATGTTAATTTACATTTGGGTGATTCTGTAGGAAACTATAGCACAATTTAATAACAGTAATGTTAAAAAAACAGTATCAGGTCTGCACATTTCCATCTGATTAGTATTTTTTCTCTTGATTAAATTATGCATTTTTAATACAAGCCCTTGCTTGTCTGCAGTAACACGGCACTGTAGCCCCTCTGCAAAGCAAGCACATTTCAGTACCCCCTTCACTGCTGCTGGTGCTAGATGCAAATTTTCACGTTTCATGGTTTTTTTCCTTTATCCATCATACCCTTTGCATTTGCTTGCCTAGAGTAAAAGGTCATTGTAAATCCTGATTATCCTTGGAAGCTGCTCACACACTTATTTCCTAGTCTTGATATGTTTCATACTCAAGCATATCAGAAATAGATTTAATCAAAAATGATTTTTTTTCCTAGGAAAAACTCTTGATGAATCTTTCTGTTTGTGAGGGTTTTTTTCTCCTCATATAAATTGGTTTTGACAAATACACAAAAAACCCTTGAATTTAAACTGTTTTTCAGTTTGGTATGGAGAGCTGAAATGGAATAAAGTTCTTCCTCTTTTAAAACTTACCTCTTTTTTTTTTTTTTTTTACAAGAGAGGCAGAAGAGAACTCACTTTTCACCTAACTGTGATCTTTAAGTGATTCTTGAAAGCCAGACCCAGCAAAGTGTGGTTAAAATGGTAATGAGAAAGCTCAGGGTCTCATTGAAATCAACAGCAAAATTTGTGTTGAATTCATTGAAGCCGGGGCATCATGCTACTGGGGTTATAGAGTAAGTACACCTAATTCCTAATGCCCTCAAGGCTTATTTGGTATATATTTGTAGTGTGTCCCAGCCTGTTCACACAGCTGTGCATTGTTTTAGAGTTGAAGGTGTGGTTGGGTCCAGTTCAATGAGGCCTGTCAATGTTTCAGGGGAGAGTGGTGGAGGACATGATATGAAATTCAGTTCTTGCTTTCCATCCATCAAAAGACAGTTGTAATCGCTGCAATCCAAATAGCCCCAACATTTGTTATGAGAAGAAAATTAAAGCAGATGGATTTTCTAAACTCCAGTTTAGACAGGTGCAGTCTGAGTAGATTCAGGAGGGGAAAAAAAGACGTCAAAATGTTTTGATGGAAAAAAGGGGAAAATAAAGCTTTGAAGCTCTGAATCTTTCATGAACCAATGCTGTATTTATGTGATTTCAGAGAAAAAGATAATGTAAAAAATTTATTTTAAACATTTTTCATGAGAGTACACATGGAAGATATAAGAAGTTATTTTCTGGCCCTGAGTCTTAGCACACGCAAATATTTCTATTGCTTTTTCTTTAAGTGGGACAGATTTTTCTGGTATACTTCAGGTGATGCCTCTAAGGAGGTTGTTTACAGAGCTGATACTATCCTAAAGCAAATTGAAATGATAGTAAAAGTGGTCTGACTTTGCCGCCTTAATGTCACTCCCCTTTTGGGGAGCAATATGTGCCTACTGGGCTTTGCTTTCCTGTGGGCTTTCCTTGACTATGGTTCAGAACCGTCCCCCCCCAGGTTGCCTGATTAATTAGCAAATGCCAATTACTTTTTGTTCAGAGTTCTGCTTCATCCTTAACTAAGAATGATCTCTGCTTTTTGACTGTGATGAAGTAGCTGCCAAGGGGCTGCAGTTTGGTTTCAAGGCGGGGAGTGGAGCAGCAGTTAACTTTTGGAAGATAACTCTTGCTGGGTGTTGTATGAATCTCCCTCTTAAGTAAGGCCAAGTACTGAGCACATTGCCCTTTCTGCATCCCCTTCAGTGCTGTGCCAGTGGGGTCACATGTTGTACAATCGCTTGCTGAGATTTTGAAAAAAAATGGGTAGGACATGGTGTCCCAAATCTTGAAAAGAATCCCAGTGTAGAGGAATTTCCAAAGTCAGCTCTGTTTTGGGGTATTTTTTCCAAAAGATGCTGTTTTGCATGCTGATCCTTTCCCATGATCAGAGTCAAAGCAGTGACAATATGCTTGTTAAAGATGGACATAAGTGATGAGCTCTCAATGTGAGTTTGAAGGCTTGGAGGAGCACAGTAGGATGGGCACAGCTCCAAACTGCTGCTATAAACAAGAATTCAGCTCTCACTGCATCCACCTACATCCTCAAGCAGGCCTTGCATGGTAAATACCAGTGCTTTTCTCCAAAGCATTGACCTTTTTCATCTCACAACCTTGTAGCTCCTAAGTGGAAATTGGTATGTTTCTTTGGTTATTAAATCTGGCAAAATTCATCACAATCTGCAAGAACTGTAGGGAAAAGGTAAGGAACCATTGTATCCTGAAGATTATAGTTAAGATTGTTCAGCTCAAAGTAATGCGTTGCTTGTCTCAGCATATGCCATGTGTAAGCAACAAAAGCTGGGAAAAAAATATAAAAAGATCTAAAATATAAAAATACCTTGTATGACAACATAAAATCAGACAAGAAAGCAATGCACTGGGGAGGAAAAAACCACAACTGTTTATCAAATCTTAAATACTTCAGTAGGAGGGCTTGCTCTTAGATGATACCTGTGGTCCTACCTGAAGAGATGGTGCTGGAGGACTTACCTGGGGCTCGTACAAAATTACGTGCTCACCAGTATCCTCAGTGCCAGCAAGCAGGAGCTGGAGCCACGTTTTAATCGAGACCTTAGATAGAGAGCATGTTTCTCCACGGGGAAATTTGGGTAGCATAAATCTGTACTCTTAACGGGTTTGAGTCTCGGGGGCAGGCATGCTCTGGTTGCAAGTGCTTTTCCTAGGGGTAGATAAAAGCCTCCCATAAATAAAGCTTTGAAATCTTCCAGGAGAGGTTAGCAATACAAATATGGGCACATGAAGCTCAGCATAAGCAATAATTCCACAGATTTTTATTAGAAAGTAGATATATGGGAGCAGCAATGCATGATAAATCAACCTATCTGCCTTCTTCCTGGCTTTTATGATAGGCATTAGCAGTAGTGACTGTCACAGAGATCATAACTGCTTTATTTCAACTGTCTCTATAAGGCATATTAAAATACAAGCAGTGTTTAGTTTTTAAGTATAAACGCTACTTCCCTGTGTTGAATTGATGACAAAAGCATTCCTGGTAAACATCAAATTTGAGGGGGGGAAGGGGAGGAAACAAACAGTGCTCTCATTTCTTTGGTTAGTTAGGGCTTTCTTGGAGCCTCGGAGGCAGCTGACATGCACTGTCCAGCACACCAGGGCACAGCTAATGCAACGTCTCCCTGCTGATGGGTGGTTTGAGGCTGCTGACTGGAGCCCAAGGACCCACTGACCTCTCCTTTAGGGTTCTGGACTGAGTTTTGCTGCTGCGACACTTACGCAACCGGTGACAATGTTTAATCTTTCTCCTTGGGTAAATCAGCTTCTATATAATCTGATTGTGCATACAATAGAGATGTATAAATTAGGTAGTTAATTATTAAATAATGGCATTGCTAACAAAATTATTTTAATACAGGGATGGAAAGGCTGTTCTGTCTACAAAATGTTACTCTATTTATAGGGTAGGCTTTCACAGGCAACTAAAGGAGTTTAGCATGTCAAGCTGGGCCTGTAAAGATTCATAACTTTTATTGACTTAAAATACCTGTGGCAAACCAGGCACTCAGCTTGATTGGGAACTCCCTGGGGCCCTTTATGAGCTTTGGAAAGAGGAGGCTGTTATGTTGATATCAAAGTAATGTGTCGTTGCACCTTTCTTAACTACTTGTTCAACATATAACATGCAGTGGGCAACCTGGTGAATTGAATGCCAAATATACTTTTTTCTTTATTATAGTTTTATTTTGGAGCTGCCTTTTCTTGATTTATATTTTAGGCAAGACTGGAAGCAGTGATGTGTAAGATGGTAGCAGTGTTGAAGATGAGGTAGTTTTATTCGCTCTTTCATCTTCTGCTGGCTGTCTTCCTCCTCTTAGCCACATCTGTGGCAATCCCACTCCTTTCACGTTCTCCTGACTTTCATAAGACAACCGGTGGCTGCCCTGGAGAAAAATCAGACACATAATTGCAATCTTCAGCCTTTGTGTTTAGCCCTGCAAAATAGTGCTTGGTCCATATGGTGCTGCTAACACTATAGAAATGATGCTATGGACTAATTACAACTGGGGACACTGGGAGGGGGAGCTTTGCATGCATTACTCTCCCACGAGGTATGCAGTTGCGAAGCAACCTGACACATCTGCCAGGGCTGTCTAAGAAACTATTAGCCAGTTGCTACCTCCTGTGCTCAAGAGCTGCAGGCAATTTCACAGTAATAGTTTCTCGGTTTCTTTCACGCAGGCAACCGTGGTGCCGAGATACTGACTTAAATATGTATCATGGAATTGCATCCTTAATGGAGGCGTTACAGGAACAAAATGTATATGGGTAATCCACAAAGGCTGGTTGCCACTGACAGCTTCATTATTGCTCTGAAGATGCATAGCAGGCGCCGCGGGCCAGGAGCAGGGAGCAGCCACAGGAATGGACAGCTTTAATCTCGGAATGATTCCTCGGCCCACCTGCATGGGATCATGGGTAAAATTAGTAGGAACTATGCAGGGAATCCCCAAAAGTTCATTATTATTATCGTGCTGTAGATAAGTGGAGGTGAGTTACTGGGAGGCTGGAGCACTCTGGCTTGCAGAAAGGGCCACAAGCTGATTTCCTCTGCAAACACAAAAAGAAGGGAGATTTTTATGCAGCAAAGCTGGGCCAAGTATGGTAGTCATCTAGCGTGATCTGACATTGAAGTGAATATTTTGGCTTTTTGGGTTTTTTTTTTTCAGTAAGAGGGAAGTTGAACTTGAAAGCAAAGGCAGTGTGGGTATGTGCCTATGCAGAAGTGGGTTTAAGGTTTGTTCCAGGTGAACGAGGTGTGAGACCATTGTGATACATCTTGGGAACTTGATTTAAAGTATTTGCAAGCTTAACCACCTGAATCCTCAGAGAAAGGGCAAGCTCTAAATTTTGAGAATACCATCAAGATGTATACCCAGTGCCTGGAGATATCTCCTCCTGCTGCACTGCTTCTCCTTAGCAGTATTCCCTGCCCAAATGGATAAAAAAAAAAATCCACTAAAGGTCTTGGCCCTGGAGGGAGGCATTAGCTGGCATTATTTTCTTAGTCGTCAAGTTTCAGTGATTCAGAACAAGTAGCAATGCCTCTCTGTATGGCTTTAATGATGTTTGCCATCAGAGACGTGAGCCATAGGAAAGGACAGAGCTATAAAGCTATAACTTTATTTTAAGCTGGATAGACTGTAGCTAAATCTCCTGAATCCCTCTCAGCTTTGGAAATGGCTTTCCCCTATCTCCACATTCTACCTGGTGCTGTCACATTGTTTGCACCAAAAGGGGTACGATACTTTTAATCTCCAAAATGCTTTTAGAGCAGATCATTTTAAAGTTAACAGTGTTTAAAGGACATTAATGAGGGTATTCACCATAAGCCAGTTATTTCTGTGCATAACTGATAAACACGAATGTGAGAGAACATGAGGGAAAACAGCCGTGCTTGGAAACAAATTGTCAATCCACAGTGAAAAGGGTATCATATTATTATAGCACTAAAGCAGGTTGTGAATTTTCCAGTGAAATATCCTCCCCCCTGCTCCCTTCCCCCAAGAGAACACTTGTCTCAACTGAGCCAAATATCCTCAAAGGTTTTAATGGCATTTTGCTGGAAAATAGGCAAGCTTTTTGCTGGAGCACCCACCTGTCTCCTGAGTGATCCTCCAGAGCTGTGGGCTGAGTGGCAGCACTGTCCTCTCCCAGGGTGCTAGCTGCTCCTGTTCCCTTTACTATCCCATGGTCCCTGTTTCACACTTCTGGGTAGTAATAGAGGAGGAGATACACAGGGAGAATTTTGTCATAAAATGTTTTGGGCATAATTAAAAAAAATTATTTCATGGGGAAAACAAGTTTCTACCTGGATCTCAGTGACAGTTTTGTGGCACATAGTATATGCTTTTCTTAAACAGTATTTTCCTACTTATTAATTTTGAGTGTCAGTTTGCAGCCCAACATTTTGCCTTGTGTTTGAAAAACGATGACTGGTTGGACTACACTGGGAGAATAGCATTACCTTATTGGAGAAGCTTTTAAAACAACAGTGGTAGCTGATCCTCATCATCCTGGCTTACTCCTTCGCAGACACAGAGTAATGGGAGATAGGTGAGAGCAGAAGCAAACAGGTCTCTTGCCCTCTAGAAGACAGAAAAAATAAAGAAAAACAAATCTTAAACAATTCAAATTTTAAGAAATATCAGGTCAGGTGGGTTCTCAGGCATCATTCCCTTTTACTTTGACATTTTCCTTGATCACAGTACAGGACTGGAAAGCCCAAATGTAAATTGTATGTCTGTTAATGGCGAGAGGTAAGTGCTATCACCCTTTGCTAAAATGAATGTAGGGGGGAAAAAAAATCAAACCAATCATTTAAATCAGCCACTTGTTCAGCTCTTAAGCATGTACAATATGATTATAAAACAAATCAATAAGCTTTCAGACTTTCTGAATGTCATTGAAACTGATTAGGTTACATGGATGGGTCTGATCCCTTCCCTGTTTGGCCCCAGGGAAGTCCAAAGTGCTGCATTTGGACCAAATGAGGTGCACCTCACTCAAAAACTGTGAATTTCTGTCATCGCTGCTGTCCCCACAAGGATACGTATTAAGAGGAAAAAGTGGTTAGAGCTGTAACACAGTATGCAACCACAGTGATACTCTTTTTGTAACATGGGTGGAAATTAGCTCCTATGAGCCATTAAGATGCGCATGAAAACATATTACCTCTATTGGATATTTCTGTGGATTTGAGGCTTGTGTAAATGGCATCCCCTAATAGTCACACTGAGAAAGTGAGCCTTGCTCAGCCTTGCAGCTTACTTTTTGGAGGTGCTCTTCATCCTTACGTGGATACTTAAAGCTTAAAGGCAGAGTAGAGAAACTCATCATAAGCGGCAGGACCTGATGAATGTTGATGACTTATTGCAGATCTGGTTTTGCATGTCTGAGCCTGCACTGCCTGGGTCCCCTATAACTATGACCTTTGTGAGGCCAAATTGGACAGATTTTATGGAGGAGAAATCCCACTTTTCCCTGTCCAACTGCATGGTGGTGCTGAGGGGTTTAAAGATGTCAAAATGCAAAGCCAAAAAAAAAAAAAAATTAAAGAAAAAATAATGTAATAATGCATTTACATTACCACTGTTCTCTGGGCTCCACAACAATTTTAACTTGGTGCCCATGAGGCTACAGAGTAGTTTTGACTGTGGACATGTTTACTTTAATATTATAATAGCTGTGTGTAAAGAAATTGATTTGTAGTCACTATGGCAACTATAACCTCATATTTTCTAATGCTGAGGTTCAAAATGTTAACCTGAACATCATTTTTCCCACAGAGGTTGCTTTCCACTTCTGTAATTTCTGGGATGTGTCTTTTTTTCTCTCTGTTAGCAAGAAACATTGTTCCCAACTGATGGATTTCAGAATGTACTTTCAAGACAAAAGGTTTTAAAGCAACCAGCTTTTCTTACTGTGATGCCTCATTCCCCAGCACTGGTGGCAGGTTAAATACATCTCTAATCATAGTAAACTGTAAGAAAGGTTAGCTTCTAAATGGAATAATTTCGTGATTGCCTGGTTCTTTACTCTGTACTAGTTCAGTTACAACATTTGGAAATATCAAAATAGAAATAAGTACCCTTGATCAAACTGAGTAGCAGGCTTGAAAACTCCCCTTAGTTAGCATCATCTGTTTTGTTAGGACTGATTTTGGAGGTGACTGGAGGCAGCCTCTAAATCCAGTAGCTTTATGCTCAAAAGGGTTCCCATGCTGGTGCTAACAGGAAGGACTGGGAGCTCAGTTTCTCTGAAAATCTGGCTTTTTCTGTCAATTAAGTCACTCTGTGAGCCATCCTGCCAGGTAAACCCTGAAAAAGTGTGTAATTGTACCTTGTGGCTGCAAAACCAAATCCTCGTTCTCTGTCTTCATTATGTTAATCCTCCCATCCACCTCTCATTGGACTAGAAGATTAATATTCATTCTTCGCCTCTCTTTTGAGGGTTTTCTGAAATGCTCTGTGTTTTTCTTACCCCTGAATCCTCCCTTTTTTTTTGTGGGCCCACTACTGAAGTGAGAGTTAGCCCACTTCATAGGTTCAAGAAACCATGCGGGAAAAAAGTGTTTGGTAGGGAACTTTCAAAAAAACCAGGAACTTACCCATCACCCAGCCTGCTTTAGAATGAAGATTTCAAACCGATTTTGTTCTCAGCATTAAGACTTTGCTGCTCTTTCTCTGCACTTAATAGTTTTCATCTCCAAGTTTATTGCAACATTCTTTCTAAAGATAGAGAGATGATCTTCAGCACTAAAAGGTTAGTGGAGGAACCAATGAAAAGAGAAGACTTGACTCTCCAGGCGAATCCAGTCTGAGCTACTTGAATATTTGTAGGTGGAGAAAGCAAAGCCTTCCTTACTTCTGTGTCACTTCTGTAGCAGAATTGTTGGGGTGAGCACAATGCTTGTTATAAAAGTGGAGTTTGGGCTGATGTTCTATTTGCAAGAGTCTGAGGACAGATATTTTCAAGTAGCATGTGGAAAAATGAAAATTTGGAAATAGAGAAGAAATGTCCCTATTTTTAATTTTGGGAGCATTAATTTTACTTCAGCAAGGTGAAAAGCCTATTCTCAAACATGAAGTGAATAGTTTCATTTTGAGTCAAATTGTTTTGGTTAACCTGCAGCATGTTCTATGGTACTGTTTAGATCCTTAACAACATGGAATCATTTGGAGGATTATTTTACAAGTAGAATAGATTTTGGAAAATATTTGCTGTCGTTTGTGGCTTCCACTTATGGGAAGCATGCAATGAAGGAAAGGCATCCTGAGCAGCGTCATGCAATTTTCACTATGCATTGTTTTCTTTGAACAAAACAATCTCTCACAATCTAACCATAGGTGTAAAAATATTCAAGGAAGTGGTATATTGCTAAGAGTACTCCTTGGGAAGCAGTGTGGGTGCCAGGAGGTGCTGATGAGAGACTGATGGGGAAAGTTTATTTTTTTTTGCCAATTCTTGTCCTTTGCAAGGCAGAGTTCCAGCTGAATTACACCTAGGTAGTGCTTCCCATTCTGGAGATGAGGAAGGCTGCTTCCATGGGGCTGCAGAAAAACCTTTTGATACCTTGTCTGAGATGGTGTTTAATTTAAAGGAAAAAAGTCTTTCTGGTCAGAACGGATGCATCCCTCCCCTTGGGCCAGGGTTCAGTGATGGTATCAGATGCTGCTTAAGAGGTGTGGATGTAAAAGCCATCTGTAGTCACAGATATATGACCTAGTGGTTAAGTAATGGAGTTACATGCCAACACAGCCGGCTGCGCCTGAAATGTGTAGCCAGAAAATGTTTGATTCCATTTTTTAATTGCTTTGTGGGTGCTAAGTGGAGCTATTGTATTTCCAGCAATTAAGGCACTTTTCCCTGAGGCTGCTCGGGTGCTACTTGGCCTCAGCGTGTAAGGCAATGCAGTTTCACTTAGCATGTGGGCTGACCTGTCACAGAGGATGGGAGTAATGGAAAGGTTTCCTTATCCTGATGAAAAATGAGCCTTTACAGAACATGTTGCAAAAGGGTCTCTGTATGCTGAGGGGCTGCACCCTCTGTGGAAAGCTTTATAGGAAGGGTGGGAAGAATCATAGAATAGTTTGAGTTTGAAAGCACCTGCAAAGGTCATCTAGTCCAAAACCCTGCAGTGAGCAGGGACATCTTCAACTAGATCAGGTTGCTCAGAGCCCCATCCAGCCTTACTTTGAATATTTCCAGGGGTGGCACATCTACCACCTCTATGGGAAAACTGTTCCAGTGTTTCACTACCCTCTCACAAAAGAATGTCTTCCTTATATCTAGTCTAAATCTACCCTACTTTAGTTTAAAACCATTACCTCTTGTCCTATCACAACTGCTAAAGGCTTGCCACCGCAGGCTGGCTCATTCAGTTACAACCAGGCTTTCTTCAGCCAGTTCATAGCATCTGCAACACTAATTGTAATCATTAGTATTATGGTTTTTTTTAAAGACATCCCCTTTTCTCTAGCAGGAGATAGAAGAAATTACTTAGATTTACATGTAATGAACATGGTATTTCATACATGCCTCTGCGAGGTGAGAAAAAGGGCTAGATAGAATAACCTGTGGGTAAGCAGCTTTTAATAAGGCATATTCATGTGCTGAAGTGAATCATTATGGTCCATTGGGTAAATATGTTTTAAAGTAATTTTCAAAACTCTTTTCTGCAGCCAATGAGCTGGAAAGGGTCAATTCAACCATGCATTATTTTTCAATGCATATGCTTATATATAAAATAGGAGAAATACATGATATTTCTACTTTCCTGCCTGGCCAAAGGCAACTTAAATCTCTTCAATCATGTTTATACTATTTGGAATAATGGTCAGAGATGCTCTCCCCCAGTGTTCGGTTTGCTCAGTGAAGGGATCCAGATCCAGCACAGCAGGACAAGGACTATAACAGCATCTTGCTCTCTTCATCTTCCACTGCATTTGGCATGTAATCCCAGGAGATGTGTGACCTCAGAGCTAGCCCAAGGGAAACAGGTGAAGCTTCCCTTGTTTTGATTCTGTTATTAGGATTGTGCATGAGCAGAAAATCAGCAGTTTAACTTCAAGTTTTCTAGCATAGAGTGAGATCAGAGCATCTGGCAACTTTCTGGCAACCCAACATGGTATCTGATGAATTTAGGTGAGCTGCGTGTAGGTAACAGCTGTATAATGTTTTTTCAGGATCACAGTTAGGCTTTGATGGCTTAAATTCCAGCTAGGCAACTCTTTAGGTACTTGAATTTGGTTTAGGATGCAGACAAAATGTGGGCAGAAATGCTCTTTTTGAAGCTGCGCAACAAAGAAGTTAGAATCAGTAGCAGAAGTGTGATTAACCTTGGATTAATTCACATGCTTTTAGATTGATTTTCATTTTGCAACAGTAAATCATAAAACGTCTGAGACAGTCTGACATGCACATGCAGGCAGCAATTAGTCCAGGTGTTATCTAGACTAGGGGCAAGGGGAGTGAGAGGATTTTGTGTCAAGGTCTCAACCATTTGTGGATTGCTTTATCTTCATTGCACATGTGTGGGCTTAGCACCTAGGAATGGAGGCAGAACAGCAGAAATGTCTGGTTTCCACTTCAAGGACTTAAACAACAACAACAACAAAAATCCCAATTAGTCATTTGTTTCCCTTGTAGAAAGCAAGTGTATTAAAAATATACCCCAAGCAGGAACGTGTGTGCGCGCGCCATGTCCCATCATTAATGTATCTCCAACCAGAGTACTTTATAAGTATGCACAGATGGTTCTTGTTCCTAGTTAAGATTTACAATTCAGTGGTTCGTACTTTTAAATAAAACCTCAAGTGCTAAATAAAGAAAATGTCACAACTCTTTAACAATGGAAAAAAAAGTCTAGTTCAAAGGCACAGCTGTGAGACATCATGGGAGTAGAATAAAACAGGAGGTCTTTCCCTGGAGGAGCTGGATATCATATATTTAAGCCATTATTTTTGCCCTTATAAAGAGAAGTCTCTGGGCCAGAGACTTGTGTTGCCTTATGGAGCCCTTCTGCCCCCTTGGATGACCTGAGGGGCGGAGATTAGCGTGTTGCATCTGTCGTGTCCCCTGAGTGTTGATGGGGACGTTACAAGGGCAATCAGCAGCTCAAAGAGGGTTGGGACCGTGGTGCTGCAGTTTGCAAAGCAGAGACCAGCTCTGTCCTGAAGAATCTGCTGTCTGGGGGTGGTTATATTCAGAATTGTGTGTATGTATGCATATATATTTAAAAAAAAAAGGAAATATAAATAATAAACTCACCGGCATACATGAGTGATGACAGATGGTTTTAATGGTAGTAATAATTATGCATCATTTACTTCTATCTGCATTTTTACTCACTTATTGCAGTGAAATGGACATCAAACAGTTCCAGTCTGTACCCACAGCTAGGAGGGAAGCCTTCATTTTTGTCATTTTTTTAAAGCAAAATATTAGTGGATTAGTGAATTAAGATTAAGGGGGAAAACCCCCAGGCACTAAATGAGGCACTATTTTCAAGGGAGTGGAGTTTTTTGTGTTGTGTGTTTGAATATTTTTAATTATTTGAACTCTTTTCCCTAGTGCTGCTATCAATTTTCTTACCAGTATAGGAGACAGCGAGCAATGTGGATGTGCTGAGCATCCTCAGCCCAAGTCCTTGCTTGCTTTGTAGCTGAAAGGCTCTTAATCACCCTTCATCAATTCTTGCTTTTCTCAGCACCTGTGAAAACAGTGCTCTAACCAATCTTTTGTTATGGAAAACTGCAGCAAGGCGAACACCTAGGGATAAAATGTCTTTTTTAATTTTTCTCCTCCCCTCCCCGGCTCTCTTTGTTTCCCTAGCGCTATTCCTTCTTTTTTTCCCCTGTCTATCATAATCTTCCTTCTTTCCATGCACCGAGACAGATACAGAGGTAACTGGGTGATGGGTTTTTGATCAGTAGTGTTAATCCCCTTCTCGTCAGTGTGCAAGATGCCCTGAATTTGCAGTATGCAAGACACAGACCTGGGAAATAGCTGGTATCTTGTGTCAATCATCTTGGGGAATGCCTAGCTTCATGGTTTTGGTGTGATTATTCGTCCTGAACAAGATACTGCTGTGTAAATATGATGGTCTTTTAAAAGAGGTCTGTATTGAGAAGAGAATAAGGTCTGTATTGAGCCCTTGTGATGCTGCTCCTGGAATAACACCTTGTGTTTCCCATGACTGCCCTTTAAATGAAAGACGTGGGAGTTGCCCAGAAGCTCCGCCTGTTCAGCTTGACAAAAAGCAAACAAAAAAAAATGATTTGATCAAAGACAGAACGTATCAATGTTTTCTGTAGCTAAAGAGCTCTTCAGTCGAGCACACAAGGTGTGATGAGATTTGAAGGCTAAAAGCTGAAGGCTAGAAAACAAAGGGAAGTTTTTAACGAGGGATTTAACTATTGAAACAGCTTACTGAGAGATGTGGAATATGTCCTTTTGCAAAACTGTATGCCTTGCTCTGAAATATGTGTTATGACTCAGACTAAAAGTTTCCAGTCAATCTGCAGGCATAACTGGGTAAAAAGTTCCCCGCTTGCTGTTTGTAGCTTTCTGAGCCTTTAATTTCTTCCTAGCTGAGCTTTAGTTTGGGATGCGTATGAGGAAAAGATGCAAAATTTCCTTCCAATATGCTACTGTAAAATACTTTCAGAAGTTCTTTGCAATCCATTGCTAATTATTTTTGTGTGGTTCATGATGTTTTTTCTTCACAATCTGAGATGTGCTGAGCTGACTGAAGTCCAGGAAAGCTGAGCTATACTGAATTTAGCAAATTCTGTTCTTCCTCTAGATTTGCTCCCCTTTACACTTCTTAATTGCCAGTTGATAGCAGACAGCCTATTAAACAGCTACTGGACAGTCAGAACATTCTTACTTTACTAACTTCCATAAACTAACTCTCCATTTTCTTAAACTCCACTCATCATACATATTTCACATCTTAAGTGAAATTCATTTTTCGGTAGCAATAATGCTGAAAAAATAATTTTCATGGCTCTTGGGCTTCCTTAGTTGTCAGGAGTAATCTTTTGATTGTTTCTCATCTCTCAAGAATGATTACTTTAATGATGATTAATTTAAATAAGACACACCTCCAGGAAATACCTCTCAGCTCAGGCATGGGACCTGTCCTCCACAGGACACAGGAGCATCTGCACCAGTGCGTGCAGCATCTCCTCTTTTTCTTCCTTTTTCTCTCCACTCTATGCTTGCAGAGCTGGTTTTTGTTGGTTTTTATTTTTTCTTTTTTTTTTTCCCCCCTGGCTCCTGCCCAGTTGCAGCTTTTTGCCCTGACTTGAATGCATTTTCCCCTAAGGGACAGCCAAGGGGCTGCGCAGCATCCAGCTGTGGGGCTATTCCAAACCCATCCAGAAAGCAGCTGACACCTTGCCACGCACATGGCAGTGCCAGGGCAATGTAAACACAGTGCTCTTTTTGATAGTTTTCATCAAAAATGTTCTCTGAGAGCAGAGTTTCTCCTTCAAATTACCTGGTTTCTGGTCACTTGTCTCTGGGACCAGTGTGCAACCAGAGCTGCTTGACTTGAGGCAGCAGTCTGGCTTTAGAGGAGGGAAGGGTTTGGTGATCTCATCACCAAAGTCAGACTTCAGACCATGTGTTATCATGGATATTATGGTTACTAGTGTTTTAAATGATTTTTTTTTTTTTAGCAAACTCTTGTTCATATTGTCAAGCCAGTGGTTTAAGAAAAAACAAAAAAACCCTGGGATTTTCTCAAGGCCTCCAGTGTTGGGGACAGCTACACCTTCAGCTCCTTTTAATAGTTTCATAATTGCAATTCAAATGGTCTCACTAAAAGCTATGTGCAGTCAGGTGTTATTTCATTTTCATTTCTCTGATATCTGGTTTGGCCCTCTTAGAGTCTTGGCATTACTGTATCTTAATCTCAGTTTACTAGGAAGGAAAGAGAGAAATGTACACACATTGGAAAAAGACACATTATGGCAGCAGAGTTTTTCCCTGTGATAGGAAGAGCAGCATCACATCCCATCCTTGATGGTGAAGAGCTCTTGCTCATCTCTGGACACTCTCCTCCATATGTAACTTGAGCTTTTTTGTTCTCTGCACCAATGTTTTACCCATGTTTCTATGAGGGCTGGGGGTAATGTTTTTAGCCAAAGGGGAGTGATTCTGCCCCACAAAATTATGTTGTGGTCTGGGTATGGGAAGGAGCCATATATGATCCACCCAGCCCTTGTGTGCCTAGTATTTATCACGGTCAGTGTACATGTGTTGAAAGCCTTCTCCATGTGCATCTATTTTTTTTTAAGATATGATATGGCTTCATTTCACACAAGAATCCTTCATGTCTGTTTTGTCTATGCATATCTCTTTCATAGTAAGCATTTGCACTGTGGCTTTACAGTAAACCAAATCTCTACTTGCATTTGTGTGTCATCCAGTATAGGAAGTTTATGAGAAAGTTATCCATTTAAAATCATGGCTTCTAGATTTGTGGTCTTTGATCAAGATTTTTCAGCATTGACACTCCATGGAAGTTACCTTCATTTTCAGACAAAATTCTTACTGAAATAAAAGAAAGAAAACCAGAGTGGTTATTTAGATGGCTGAGTACAAAGTCAGCTTTAAGCACTGAGCTTTGCCAGTATTGTGTCTCATTGAGAGTGCGCTCAGTTGCACCCACTGCTAATTGCATAATAAATCAGTGTAAATTGCACAGTGTTGTGGTGCTCCAGAGCAGTCTTTGCAAACCTGTGTCTTCTGCTCACCAAGCAGCCACTGCCCCATGTGAACTCTGTCCTGCTGCTTCTGGATGCCTCAGCTAAAGTAAATTATAAGCAGAAAGCAAAAAGTATATGCTGGTAGATTGATGAACCAAGGATCCTGGGGGTTTAAGAGCATTAATCCTCTTGATTTCAAGTGCAGCAAAACTTCTTAATTGTTTAGATGCTCTTTCAAACATTACCTAAGGAAAAAGCTAGTCTTCCACCACTGAGGTTTGCTGTCTCCCTTAGAATAGGCAGAGGCTGTGGAAACTAAAGGTAAGGACTGGACTGGAGCTTGAGTAAAATTGTCCAGTATGTTACGCCAACACCCTTACTGTGTTGGAAAATCCTCTAGCAAATGATGAAACTAATTCATATGAGCACCAGCTGCTGCTTGCTGAGCCCTAACGTCTTCAGGGCAAAGTATGCTGACCTTGTCCTGTGTCAGGATGGGATGAGGGTGATGGTGTATTGCAGCACACTTGCAGCTAGCTTTCATTTGCAAATTATTTAGCAAGACTGTTCTGGTTTTCCTTATTTATTCTTGAAGGGCAGGTCTTCCCTGCTGGGTTGTCAATTGGCAGGCATCTAGGGATGTTTCCGTGCTTTGATGGTGATCAGAGGAAAAAAGGAGAAGAGGGATTGCAGCAATGGTTGTGTGTCAGTCCTTGGGAATACAGTCCTTGGTGTGTAATGTATGAAGATCTTTTTATATGATAAATCACTGCAGGGACAGGCACTTTTTTTTCACAGACAGGTTCCTACTCCACAAGATGCTGAACAAACAGGAAACAAAAATGTGGCTGTTGTCCTAGCCAGGCCACTGGAATGGTACGTATGGAACCTAAAGTCTATGTGTACTGCTCCTTGCCCTGGTGCCAAACACTGAACTGTTTTCTATTCCATGTAAATTTTCTGAGTTTCAGAGAAGATCCTAAACAAAACAAAACAAAATTCTGTTTTGAGATTGCAGAAGTTGGGTTTTCAAAAAATAAAATTAAATCAATTTAAATATATTCTTTCATAAATTTAAAGCTTCTTTGGAATGTTCATATTTTAAGAATATCTTTTTGATTATAAATTGAAATTTCCAAACAGATGAAATTAAAAAATAGGAAATTTCATGAGGTTTAAAATATCTTGCTTTTTTTCCTCCTGATTTCTTGTTTTCAGTAATAAATTCATCACAAATGACCCTTCCATACAAAGTGGACAAATTTTGACAAACTATTTGCTTCCTAACGAAAAACTGTTTTGGTGGAAAATTGCCAGTCTTGAGCAAGGACTCAGGTTCTGTAGCTTAAATAGCCTTAATAGCTTAAATATTGTTAGTGTATCAGGAACCTGAATTTAACTCAAGTGTTCAGATTTCTTTTTGTTCAAAATGAAGAAAATCCAAAGCTGAAAAAACTGTTCTGACTTTATCTACACATGGCTCTGCCCTGTTTGTTTGTTTACTCTGAGAATGAATACATTTTTTGTATGTGTGTTTAATTTAGGGTTTTATATAAGGACAGGAAAAATATTTTAGAAGGTGACTTGTGAACAAGTAAGTTGGAGAAACACTGTTTCTCCATGACTTTCAGACTGAAGCATAACCTGATTTATTAGAGTTTTTCCTTATTTGTAACAAATGTTTTTCTATTGCCTCTGTTAGTTGGTGACGCTGTTTCTGTGGTAAATGGACTGACATGTGAAGGTAATGATGACAAGGGGCTGATAATGGATGGTGAAGGGAAAGGGGGACTTGGTGCAACAACATGCCCTACTGAGGTTGATCCAAGGACACCTATCAATCAAAATGGTGACAGCAGTCAGGGAAATTTAATTGGAGATTCATTGAACCCTTAATGATGTGACAAAGAAAAATAAGGAGGCTAAAAAAGGCTTCTGGGCTTTTCTTCCCCCTCATTCTGCAGTTCTCAGAAGGAGAAGGAGACTGTGGGATTGCCAAAGGCGCCTCTTGTCATTGCATCTGTAAGAGGTAATCATCATGCTTTGAAAGAGAGCAAAGTGTTCGGAGCCTTGTGTATATATTTTTCACTGCTTCAGTATAGAAAGGAGGTTGTCAAAGGTTTTTTCTTTAAGTCATGCGGCAGGCCTACCTGCCTCTTGATCGTAATTGTAAGTATTAAAACAAATGCTAACAAGGTGTGTGTGCCTTGCATGAAAATAGGGTAAAGTCATATAGTTGCTTGGGCAGTGTTTCCCACAAGAAAGCTTTATTCAACCCCCCCTTTGTCCTAATCTTGTTTTATCACCAATAAACACAATCAGTTACTTTTGGGAGCATACAATCTGTTGGAACTTAAAAGCCGAGTTACACGGCTTGTAAATGACAGGATAGATAAAATGCTACTGTTTTTGTTTTTCTGAGCTGTCTTTCAAAATTAGCATGGGTGCTTAGTGCATATGGATAGCTTCTCTTGTTCAGCTTTTGCATATATTTCCATAAATAATATGCTAATACTGTTTTAGTGGCAATGCCCACTATATGGAGGATACTCTACAGATGGAGAGAACTTGTTCATTTTTTTCTTTCTGGAAATTCTCTGTCCCTTTTGAATATGCTGTGTAAAACTTTGCTTTTTGCTTTGGGAGGAATCTGCTGGGAAAATATTTACTGCACTTGAGATCTTACTCATGTTTTCTACTGGTTACTGATTTCTACTGAAAACTACCCTTCCCCCTATTTTTTCTACAGTTTACTTATTTCAGTGTTGAGACTGGGTAAAAGGACAGTGAATGGTGAATTTTATCTGAGAATGCTAAATTTTGTCTACAACTTTAGGTTCTCTTTAGTCTGATCAAGTCCTACCAAATGAGACTAAGCCATTTCTTTGTGATGTGACCCATGAAGACCTAAACTACTACAACAGCTCCTGCAGGCACATCTAAATATACAAGTTTCTCAAGAGATAAATACCTCAATATTTGGATATCTAAAGAGCTAAATATCAAGCCAAGCCCTGTGGTGGGTGTTGCCATTAATGTGACAGTCAGAATTTGTTTTGGCCAAATTTGTACAGATGTGGGCAAAATGAAAATGTAAATGGGAGACCTTCTTGCTTCCCCTCCCACAGTAAGCTGAGAAAGGCTGATAGGAGCCCATCTGGATGTAGAGTGTATGATAACACACAGCGTGAGATGGGGTTCAGTAATCCTCACCTTATCTCTTCTTATTTCTCAAGCTGGTGATGTGCATCAATAATTAAAGTGAATGGCAAGCTGCAGTGCCACCTTGACCTCTAGGGTACCAGTTGCTGTCAAACAATACAAGGTATTAGCACTACATTAATACAGACAGGATGAGAAAAGGTGGATAAAGCCAAAAGGTTAAGCCAACCCTGTTGTATTCATCTAGATATCTTTTCGTGCAGATCTTTCCCTTTGTGCTGTTTAACTCCAGTTATTCTTTTATTTTTTTACAAGCAGAAATATTTTTTTAATTATGCTGTGGGATGGAAGGGAAAGGAAGAGCAGATTTGGATTTAGCTATCTGGCTCTTCTATAGCTGCATTTGGTCAGTAGAAAGCAGTGCTTGCTTTGGCAAAACCTGCATTTGGACACCTCGCATGCCTGACTTGCAGCTTACCTCTACCTAGCTTTAGTTACAAGCTGAAGGGCCCATGCTGGAAAATTCAGGCATAATTTTTCTCTTACCAACTGAGAGCTTACTGTACCTCTGAGCTGATGCCAAAGCTTTCAGGGAAGAGCAGCCCTCTGATATGCTACTATATGCATATTGAAAAATTAGCCTGGCTTTATCACTGTGTGGAGTTTTCCAATGTAAAATGAGAGTATCTTTATGCCTCAGCCTTTCTGGGCCTGCCCTAGGTCCCACAGACACCTGTAAGTTGTAACGCTAGAAAAGTCTACATCAGACTCTGCATGTTATTCCTAGGCATAAAAAGAATGGGTGGAAGGATTTCAAAAAGTCTTCAAAGTTGCCCAGGCTCTGCAGTTTCTTAAGTCAAGTGAAGCTTTGCCATCACTTTTGGTGATTACTAGGCTTAGAGCTCATGGTCAACCCTGCACCGGTGTCCTCTGTTGTCCCTCTCTGTTCCGCAGTTCAAACAAAGGCCGTAAACCTCTCATATTGCAGAGGTAGAAATGGAAATTTTCTGTCAGCTGATAATGCAGTTTTATAAAAAAATATTGCTATCAGAACTGGAGCTGGAGATTTCTTTGCCCTGCGCAGGAAAGGATTTCACAGTAGCATCCACCATGAACACAGATCACAAGGAGATTCTATGTTTCATGTTGACTTTTCTAGGACACCCTGTACACAACCAATGGGACCACACAAGTTGTTGTCTATTAGCTGTCCAAGTGGTCCTACCATCCACGCATAATCCAACCAGCCTCTAGAAAAAGTATTCACAGTCATTTTTGTGTCATAAAGGATTGGTTCTTCTCTCCTTCCCCATTTAGTCATGAGTGCACAGTAGTTTCTCTCCTATTTGACTTAACAGCCTTTCTGGGCCTCTTTCGATATTGTTTCCCTCCTCTCATTGCATTCTCAGTTTGACAATGCTTCCTACTGCCAGCACACATTCTCCAAAGTTTAACAGCTGCCCTTGAAATGGGATTAGGCTTTTATATGCATCTGGCCTCGGATAGATTTGTGAAGAGATTTAGGATATTACAGGGTGTTTAGGGCCACACAGGGTTGTGCTGTGTCTAGGGGAGCCTGTTATTAAGTAACTGATGTTAATCTGTGCTACAAGTTGTATGCATTTCATTTGCTTTTGCCACTTTGATTAACACTCAGAAACTCAGATCAACACTAATCTTAAAACTGCTTTTTTGAAGAGCATTTGCCGTGTCTCCTTCATTGTCTGGGTAGCTTTGCCCTTTGGGGCAGCACAGTTGGCACAACATTTTTGCTTATGGATGATCTTATAGCCATAACCTAGATGCAATCAGTGGTGCTACAGCTGGTCTTGTGTGTTATTTCCCTCCCCCTTATATTCGTACTGCAGGAAAACTATGCACAAAGAAGGATAAATCTGGGGAAAACATCTGTTTGGGAAAGGTACCCCCTGCCATTTATTTCAGAAATGGCTTTGCCCCAGAGCTCCATGTCCCAAAGGTCCTGCAGACTTGGGAGAAATGAGGATCCTCTTCCCTTCTTTACCATTTCACCCTATCTCTAGTTAATTTGATCTCTATCTGAAAGCACCAGGGACAGAACATCTATTAAACAATAAAATAGACAGATTGTGATGTATTTTCAACCGCTTTGGGGGAATTCTACAAAATTAAGTATCAGAATTGTTTTTCTTATTGGCAACTATTGATCTGTGGCTGTGCCAGTTTCTCTCATTAACACTTTTATTACCTTGTCAATCACAGCACAACCTGCACTAACCAGAGGCTAAAAGGATTTACTGTTATTAACAAAACTGTCTGGTGCCTCAGAGCAATAAAAACAGCTGAAACCATTGAAGGAGGGAGAAGTCTGCAGAGATTTTGGTAGCGTTTTAGTCTGGAGACTATGTTTTGTAGGAAAAAAAAATCCATGAAGCAGGAGCCAGTTTCTCAGCTGATGTAAGTGATCGAAACATGTAAGAAGCATCAGAGCCAGAGGGTTGTCTGTCTGCAAGGAAAGGTCTGGCCAGAAATTCTGGTGGTGTCTGAAAATAGAGTAATATTGAAAATGCTGTTTGTGGGCCAGAAGCCTGATATGCAAGACAGTCTGCAAACACTGGATGATATGATGTCTTCCCAAACAAACATGTGGTTCAAGAACCGTGACTGGTTCCCCCAAGCTGGGAGTCCAGTTTAGGGCATTTAGTAACTTTGTAGACCAATCCCTTTAGGTCTCTTTACAGACTAAAAAAGGGTGTGTTAGGCTTTTGCAAGTCACAAAAATGCCTTGCTGTGAGTAAACATGGGAATGACTGTTGGCAGGGGCTGGTGGTTCATTGTGATGGAGTTGGGGGAATCTGTTGTGTGCATGATAACATGGTGACAGCAAATGAGATACTGAGATTGCTGATGGCACCTTTCTGTAATAAAAATAATAAAAAAATCTCTTTTTTCTCAGAAGCATCCCAAAGTTGGTAGTTTGAAGGGCTTGGTTCTTGGTGTGGTGGGAAACAATTCTGTTCCTTCAGGGCAAGTTGTCCCAGTGCTTTGAAATCTAACCATAAAAATGCAATAGAGCATGTTATCAAGTCTTTAATGACTCAGGCCCCTCTTGATAACCTCTAGGGTAGGGTACTCAGCTTCTGACAAGAAAAGAAATGCTGTTTTCCTTACCTAGGTATTCTCTCAGGCTTTTGCACCTTCAAAGGCACTGTGTAGTCATTGGTGCTACAACATTTATAAAGAGAAGGTTGCATCTTTATTCTCAACTTACAGGTGACAGAATAGAAGCCTTGAGTGTGAAGAGATTGAGAGTAGCCTTTCCAAGAAGTACCTCAGGTCCTGGTGGTCCACAGTGGCTGTGGGAGAGATGTATGTCAGGAGAAACGGAGAATCCCATCTTGTATATTTAGAATCCCTCAATATTTGAGCACTCGGTTTGCTTGCTTTCTTAGAGCAATGTTTCCAACAGCATTTGTTTTAAGAGAGCAAACTACTGGCATGCTTGCAAGGCAGACACAGCCCTGCTGTGAATGTGTGTGGAGGAGCAGATCTTCGGTCTGTGTCAGACAATAGGACAGGCTGGACCACAGGATATATGCTCATATATGCACCCATCTCCTCTCCCTGTGCTCCTCCAGACCAGGTTGTGTGATGAGAGCACATCTTGATCTTGGCATCACTTCTGATCTCTGCAGTGTGGTAATGAGTTTCTTGTTTACGAGTGTCTTGGTTTTCCGGGTATCCCCTTGCTATTGCTCCTAAACAGAAAAGGTCCAAGGTCTTATTTTCTTTTACTTTTTCTTTTTTTAAAAATAGGTTTCCTTTTGACAGCGTCTGTGCAACATAGTGGTGTTTATTTTTTAATTTTTGTTTTCATTCCTACTATTGTAACATAGTACAGAATTTTTGCCATTTCTCCTAACTTCCAATGTCACCTAGACACAGACTTTAGGGATGCAAGGCTGCTCACCAGAGTAAGGAAGCAATTGACTAAAGGCTCAAGATGGGTGAAGATAGCCATTAGAATCCTTCTCTGGCTCTAAATATAGCAACCTTTCCATGGCAGTCTCCTGTAATTTGCATGTTGAATTAGCATCTCATTAATATCTTATTAAGGACACTGGAAACCTAATGACAAAAACAAACGCAGCATGTGCAAAGAAGAATAATAGGAGGAATGAACTGAATAAAAGAGCTTTTTCCACCCCTTGTGAGTATTCAAATGAAGACTCACTTGGACTCTGTCAGCTGGGCTGTGACTCCTGATCACCCTGGTGTCAGCAGCACACAGATGAGGCCAAAGGATAAAGCCCCAAAAGATGTCAGCAGATCCTCAGTGGTTGGTGCACCCTGTCAGTGCCTTGCACTGATTTATGGTTTGGTGAAAGCTCCCCAAACCATGTCGGCTCCCCAAATTGTCTCAGCTCCCCAGGATTTTCAGAAGTTAAATATTGGGATCAGAGGTCCTGAGCTGCAGGTTTTGGAACTAAATAAGCACAAAAGGTGAGGAATAAGAGAGGAAATAGACTAAGTTTTTCTAGGATCCAAACAGAGATCAGCTCAGTTCAGAAATATCTCTTTCTTAACTCACCTCCATATAATTTTCTCAGAGTACATGGCAGTAAACTCAGCCACCACAGCTCATATCAACTCACCCTAAAGGACTGAGCACCTCAGTGTGCACGTTCCTGTCCCTGTTAAAATTCTCCAGTAATATGGTACCAATTCGATTATCTGCCTCTAGAAGAAGCATGTTGCAGCTGCAAAATGTGTTGTACCTTTAGCACCTTCTCTTCCATTGTCCCAGGGGAGGAAACACCGAGCAATGGGAGCAGCGTACTGCCAGCAGCCCCTCACAGTTTTGATGGAGAAAGACTTTCTGGAAAACAAGAGAAGTGGGTTTGAGGGATACTGCCCATGCTTTCTGCAAACTGTGATAGGGAAACGGTGCTGGGACCTGTAAGGTGGATGTCTTGAGCCTTGAAGTCAGAGACTGTCTGATACAGAAAACGGACACTGGAAAATGAGAAGCTCAAAGCTAAATCTGGGAATTTTAAGGGAGAGACATGGTAGAACTGTGTGCATCAAATTGTAAAGCATAAGATTCTATAGACCACAAGTAGGCTTTGCTGTAAGGACAGGATCAGGCTGCAGAGCAGGTAAGAGAAGGGACTCTTGACCCTCTTGATGTATTAACTAGCAGTGAGTGGCATGTGGGCTGAAAGTTGGATATAGGTAGGTTGCATTTAGAAATCCAGCACATGAAAGTGAAATCAAACAGTCATAAATCATAGAACATATGAAAACAATCCTTCAGGGACTTTAGTGAGCTGTTTCCTAATCAGATTTAGCTATAATGTATTGGATCATATTAAAAACAACTACCGGTAATGCAAACCATGCAAGGCGTGGAAATGCTCTTCAGTTCCTCTCTATAAGCAGGTTACAAGAGGTAATTTGAGTCTGTATTTACATGGACTGTTGAGTTCCTGGGTGCTGGCATTGTATAGCTGTAAATGAGTTAGTCTAAACCTATTTTGTAGCCTTATGCTGAAAGAAGAAGAAATTATGTTCTCCACATAGCTCCCTGACCCAATGCATGGAGACTTAAATGGTGATTTAGCTCTCCTTGTGCCCTGCAAGCCATCATGTAGGTCCAGTGCCAACCTTAGCCGTTGCCCTAGAAAATCCTTTGGCTTTTGTTTTGCAGAGAAAAGATGGCAAAAAAAGAAAGGTAGTTTAGCAGAGTGCGTAAGGGTTTGTGGACCTTATGTGATACTGCTTGGGGTGCTTATGCTTGGCATCATCACTTGATGTCACCTAGTGTGTTCAAAGCATGAGATCAAGAGAAATGATAATTTGGTAATGGATAATGATCACACAGAGGAGGTTTCCACCTTTTCTGCACACTGTCATTGCACAGCATCCTAGACTGCCTCATGTCAGGGTTTATTTTCTTTTTTTCACTTACTCTGAACCAACTTATAAGTTTGTTCCTCTCTCTGCAGAGGCTGTACAGCCTCAAGAGACAAGGTTCCTCTGCAGCACCAAAGGCTCACCCCTATGTACCTGTCCAAGCATGGGAAACCTGCTCGCTTAAAAATGTGACCCCCATGTATACAAGATGTTGCTAGTAGGCTTTGCCATTTTCTGGATAGGTGCATGGATTGTTTCAGTCAATCAGAAATCCAGCTGTGAATCTTGATCTTTCCTTTCAGGATTTTTAATACAATGTGACCCAAATACTGAAGAGGCTCTACTGTCAATCATAGCCCTACCTTCCCTCATGCCAACAAATTCCAAAATGCATCAGCACATTGTTCTGTTGGCATCTGTCTCTCCACAGCTATTCTTTACAAAGGCAAAGTGATTTATCCTTTAAGCAGGGATTTCTTAATTGGATTCATTTATTCTGGCACTGCCCTGCTGCATGCTCTGAGAGAGCAGAGCTGCCTTTCCAAATGTATTTTTAACGGCTCTTTAACAACTTAAAAGTAGTAGTCTGCAGGGGAGGGAGGATGGGTCTATCAGTCAGAAACATGAAGGAAAGAAGGTGCAGGGAGTTTTGTTGCCCAAGTGGCATCGTATGAGGTCAGGGCAAGATGAATGTACAACATATACCATCTTAGTGCATTGAATATGCAGAGAGGTGACATGTTGGACATTTTGTTTTGTTCCAAAGTGATACTGACATGCTGCATTGACACACAATTGGCTAGATGTCCTCAACAACAAGCACGGTTATGGTTTTCCACTGTGCAAGTTTAGAAGTCCATACCAATGCACCACATCTCTGCTCCTTTGCCATCTCCCATGACTTCAGACTTCATTATAGTAAGATGGACAAGATTTTGGCATACACTGTACTCCTTTTTCTAGCAAAAAATGAAGGCAGCTTGCCTGTCATTTGTGGTTGATGGGGTTCCTCTCATTTTGGAATATTGTGACTACCACCATTCCTACATTGAGCCTCACTGCTGCAAGAGCTTGTTGAAGCATTCCTCTGTCTGCTGTGGTTGCTTTTCCTGTTTGCAATAAAGAGGTGTCCTTAATAAAAAGGAGACTTGGTGCTGAAGTGCTAGTTATGAATCTCTGCCTTGCTGAAAATCCTTTGGTCTGATTCTCAGTATCACCTGACCTTGGATGTTGACTAGTGTTTAGTCTTTGAGGCTGTTGCTTCCTGCATGATAAGATAATCATAACAGAGCCAGAGCTGACGAGTGGTGTTTTGATGTAAGCAATGAGCAAACAGATAGATCAATAAGTGCTGAGCAAGGCACGCTTCGCCTCATATTGTATCGACTTACTGCAAAAAATAATGGGGCAACAAAATGAAAATGTGTTGTGTTCTATCTGAGTTATGGTCAGTGGTTACATATAATATAACACAATATATTAACTCAGATGGGACTTGCTGTTGAAAAAAATACAAATGGGCAGGAAGAAAATGTACTGTCTCTAAATGTACATGGCAACACATCAAGATTAATTACACAGAATATGGGAGGAAACAAAAGCAACAATAAATTTCTGTTATTACAACCATAGAAACAACATGAGAAAGATTTATGGCACCAAGAGAAAAATTTCTGTGATGTGTTAGTCTGACTGTCTAATGTGTCAGAGATTTATGAGGACAGAGAGTAATGATCAAAAGTGTTTATAAAAGTTTATCATTCTTTGCTTTTATTTTTGCTCTTATTGAGGCTCTTTATGAGCAGTGGCAGGATAACACTAGACTGACTGGGTGTTGGTGGGAGGAGTGCAATAAGTTGGTTATGAATGTTTTGATTTTGGAAGGTCTGATGTCCAAAAGCCAGATTACAGCCAAGGTAAGGAGAAACACATGGCTTTACTGAAGGAACTCTGATATGTTTAGAGGCTTTCAGCTCATGGAGGTATAAGTGTAGGTGCACTGAAGCAGGGACATGCTGTATTGCACTAAAGTTGCTTTATATGCACTGGAGAGTGTCCCACTTTGCTCAGTCTTGCCTCTGCTGATTAGCCACAATGGGAAACCCTGAGAGGCATACATTCATGTATTGGTGCATGATTTCTCCAAGTGCAGCCAGGTGCTTCCATATCTCCTACAGAATGCCCACGCTTGGAGAAATGATGGACCAGTGTACAAACAGGGCCGCTGAAGAGAGGATGGCAGAATCCCTGTGATAACCAGTTTGCAGAGAGAGAAAGGTTATGAGACAGAACAGAACAGAACACTGTTGGGCATTTATTTGCTCTGAAAAGGACTGTTTATATATAGAAAATGGGAGATTTCTCACAGTTGTATGGGCATCTATCTTATCTCCCAACAGCAGGTAGCAAACTGCCTGCTCAGGGACTTAGCAAGATAGAAGATGATTATGGCTGCTTGGTTAATTGTGATATGACATGACAGAATATAATTTACTTTGATGATAATCATCATTGACTCAGGTAGTTTTGCAAAGCTTTTGCAGAGTGTATAGAGTGACTCTGATGGATCATCTTCCTGGAAGGCTCTTCCACAGCTGCGTAGCATCACAGGCACTCCCAGTGTGTGATAGAGTATTTTTCATGTTTAATGTGGGAATCCATATATGAAAAGAACATAAAGCCAAGGTAATGCTGTCAAAAATACCCTTGAAAATAAGTATGGTAGTTCTGGAATCCGTTTACAGTGGGTTTGGGGTCAGTAAATGCCATAGATATTTGCAGAATTAAATAGCCATTTGGGTCACAATATTGAATCGAAATGCTCTGTCCTTCAGGACACACCAGGGTTGCTGTCCTCTCATTTCTTTTTCCTTGTGAAGCTGGGAAAATTGGACTTTTTGTTTTTGCTGCAATCACAGGTCAGGGATGTAATAAGACATCCAAGCACAGACAGGAGAAAGGGATCATTTAAAACCAGAGTGTAAAGTATCAAATAGTTAACTAGGTTCTTCCCCAGTTGTTGCCCAAATGTATCAGGAAATTGTAAGATTTGGAATAAGCAAAAAGTTGACAGTATCAGTCAAACAATTACCAAAATAATTTTGCCACTGAAAAGGATTATGAAGAGTACTAAGAGCAGCAAAAGCTTAATACACTACAAAAAAGATGTGCAAGAATATCCTAGGCCATTAAAAAGAAATAGATCTGCATTTTGGACATTTAATTTCTAAAGAAAACTTATTTTTCAGAGAAAAAAGATACTGAAAAATACTTGAATAGCTGATATTCAAAAAGAATATCAGCCAGACAAGCCTAAAATTAGTCAGATAAAAGAAGTGACTGTTTTATTACAAGTGACTCCTGGTAGAAATGAGAGCAGGATTTAGCATAGTGACTAGCTTTTTAGTGTAAAAATGAGTGTATTCAGGCAATTCATCATGATGCTTGATTTTACAAAAACATGTGGAGCTCCTAGCAGCAACTAGTGCAGCTGAAAGGAAAGCCTGTTATTTAGATGTGAAATTTCATTTGAGGCTCCTATCACTGAAAAGCTTTTATCTTAAAAAGTGCTGAGTGTTATGCACTTTGGGGACCTCTGATTGTATTTTTGGACTTTTGCACTACTGTTACGGGAATTTTGGAAGGAACTTTGTTTCAGATGCACTAGAGATAGTGTGAGTGGTTGCAAAGGCCTCTAGGTCATGAGAATTGCATGATGGTCATGGACTTCAGCAGGGTCTGGCAATTTTTAGGATCTGGCTTTGTGGCTGTGCGGGGGATGTGGTGTTTTGTTCTTCCTGTAGATTTCCCCCTACCATTTCGCTGATGTGATGCTGCTGCATGCAGCTGTGGGTCAGAGTGGAGTGGCACTAGCAAGCAAAGCTCTGTTGCTTGCATCCCCTCCCTGCATTTTTTAAAAATACTTGCAGCAAAATGTCTTCTTACTTGGAGCAATTTGTGTTTCTGGATCATGCCTATACCAATGGATGCAATCTGGGTTTTTTTGCTGTGTCTCACCTTCACCTGGGGATTGAGCGCTCTCTCCTCCTCTTTCATCTCCACACCTTTCATCGTGAGCTGTATTTTTGGATGGTGATGGAAGTATGCAGTGGGAAGAGGCTGAGAGGATCAAAGACACCTCAAGGACTTTGAAGTCTGGGAATGCTGACTAATGCAAGGGAGTGAAAGAAGGTAAAGTAGGGGATCATGGCCTGAAGGGGAAATGGGCAGGGTTTTGTCATTGAGTGGAGAGCAGTGTTAGAGGTGCGTATGCTCCTTTTGCTGGGGTGGAGGATGTGAGGCCATTGATCAGCAGTGTTGCTGCCTGCCGAGTGCTTGCCCTGCCCTAAATGAGCTGGACATAAGAGGCAAATAAAGAAAGAAAAGTTAATGGGAGTAATTCAAAACATGGAGCATCTGCATGTTCATTATTGATAGAAAAATAAACCAAATCTTTAAAAAGTCAAAGTCATCCCTGGAGAGGCATGACTCAACTGGTGATGAGCTAGGCACACATCTACACACAGAGATTTACTTTTCCTGCTTTCTCATCAGTTGTTCTGGCTGGAGTCTCAGCCCACAGCCACCTGAGCCCTAGCTGAAATCTCACCAATACTTGCTCTCTAGCAGGTTATGGTTGAGTGAGGAGAAGGACCTCCAAAAGAAGCCCAAAAGAGAGTGTAAGTGATGATTAAAACCAGGGAAAAATGTTTGAATAAAATATGTTTTAGCACCTGCTAGGAGTAAAATACACCTGACGTTTGGTGTTTTCTTCCTGGTGCTCTGATAAAAATTTAATCCATTTGGGGAATAGGGCAAGGAGATTTTCATTGTATGTCTTGCCTGATCATATGCTAGTCTGAAGTACAACCCTGTTTATATGGCTCCATCTCAAAATGCATGGACAGCTCACTCCTACCCTTGTGCAAATGTTAGAGCCACTCAAATTTGCCAGCACCATTTGCAAAAAACTTGGTATTGGCTGGCATGAGTGAGCTATCTCACAAGTCAGCCTAATAATGACAAGGAAAAAAAAAGGTTGTGTCCTCATTCTGTCAAATCCAGGCCTGATTAGAGTAGGAATTTTCTAGAGGGACTATTGATCTTTGCTTCACGGACTCTACCCAGCAATTTGCAAGTCACATAGTCATCATTTACATGTGGAGTTCAGCAGGAAAGTAACAGTCCCTGTGAAAAGACTGGTATATTAACCACTGGCTTGGTGATGCATCACATCAATAAAAGCCTCAGATTCACCACAGCCAAATCACGAGTCCATCCCAGCTGTAGTATTTTAACTGGAAGATGGGAAATGATATGTGCAAGTTACGAGGATAAAACCTCCTGAGATGAGGAATCTTGATTTCTTGTCCAGGTTTAAAAATAAGGAAGACTTGTTTTTCTTCTAAAGAAGCACCTTTCCCAGGTTTCTTCACTAGTCTGATGGAAAGTCCATGAAGTCAATGGTCATCTGTATGTGTGTATGTGTCCTTCTACATGGCAGTCTATATGAGCTATTGGAGTCAAGATCAACTTAGTTTTTGGCGGAAGAGGCATGAGTGATGGGTTCAGAAAGTCCCATCTAGCCCCTTTTCTTGTGGTTTTGTGATCTGAGTGAGACTTTGTAAAAACTAGGCAAGCTGCTTGAGACATGTAATTGTGTGTTTTGATTGCTTAAAAGCATAACTCCTATTTTAGATGTGGAAAACAGCTGTTTGGAAAAATATTTTTCTTTTTTTTTTAAACTTTGCTTTTGTTAAGAAAATATTGACTTTTCAAGGAAAACAACTGCCAAACCTCAAACCAGCAACCCCCACAGAAAGATATACAGATGCAAAAAAAGATCTGATACTATAGTTAACCAACATAGGAATAAAGAAAGAAGGATGGAGGGATGCATGTGCTCTCTGACCTGCAGCTGAATAAGTTTCATGTCCCCCATGAAGCTCAGAAGCAACCTATGTGCCCCATTCAGCTCAGACAGATCCAGTCAGCTCAGATGGATCCAGCCAATTAATACATGGCTCTGGAGCTGGTGTCTCCCCAATAACTTTGGAGGTTTTTTTTGATAATGGGATGGCCT
>WAAB01015996.1:0-21933 GCA_013389865.1 Piaya cayana
ATATTATATAAAAATTAATAAAACATTCTACTTGTCAGGCAAGGTGAATGAAACTTTAATATAATTATCCTTTTACTTGAGCTGAGGCATTCTGTTCTTCAGCACTAATTCCAATTAATTCCAGTAAGATATAATCTGTAATTTCCAGCATGATCTGATGGAGTAGATCCATCAGATATTACACTAAGATGACAAAATAGGTTCTTCCACCCTTAAAGCACTAAATTGACTCCTATTTACTATAAGTATCACTGAAAGTCGAAGAACATTTTGACAAATCTAACCACATAAATGTTTTCTTCCTTTCAAAATTTATTCAGCAACCTATAAATATTTTTTTCATATACTATAATATTAAATATGTTTGTTCATCCTAACTGAGTATAAAAAGCTTTCCTTTCCACAAATTTAACTTTTTTCAAACAGCATGAAAAGGAGCATAATACATAGCACACTAGAGTCAGAGATTTTAGAAACATTTATCTTCTTTGTCTTTAATTAATTTTGGTTACTTTTAACTACGTATCTTAGGGATGATGGAAGAGTCTGTTTTTTGGGTAAAATATTCAGAAAAAAAAGAGAAAATAGAGTAAACAAGTAAGTGTAAAATGTATTATTTAGAGACTGGGAAATCCTCAAAGTGTATTTCCTCATGCAAATAATAATGACTGAAAGTTTATTCATGCCCTTCACTTCTGTATGATAACACCTACGTAAGGGGTTTTAAAAAATAATCCTACTCTAATACTGATTCATAATTTTCTTGTGTTCCTGAGCAGAAATTCACTTGCATGCATGACATCTAGCTAGATAAGTATGCAGTGATTGAATCAAAGGTAATTATATAGTCTTCCTGCTGTCCTGCTTTCAGTTCTTAATATTTCAATCATAACATCATAGAAAACTCCACAAACTCAGTTTTACAATATTGTATGCATGAACAATACTTATCACAGCTTTTCTATATATAGAAGAACTTTTGCTTTAGACCTGAAGATTAATTTGATTAGTATAAAAGTCAATTTTTAAATACATTTCAGCACAGTAAGATAGATTTTATTATTCAGCATAGTCAGATACACTAACAGTGGTTAAGGTCCTAAAAATGATGTATCATTCAACAAATGTTTTGAGAAACACCCCCTAAGTAACATAAGTTATAAACAAAATTATCATATTGTTAGGTAACACTGGTAGGAAGATTTAAAACTAGCAGTGCAGAAGACATGTGCATGTACCAACCCATTTTTACTTGGTAAATAATATTATTTAGATAATGCTAGGTTGCTGTACAAAAAAAAGGAATAAGAAAACTTAAACATAAAAAGCAAATAAAAAATTCTCCCTACTAGTAGCTATTTGCACAAATTTATAAAATAAATTAAAAAAGACAGAAAGTTGTAAGATGAGAGATCATTAATGTATATAAGATCTAAAAATGGCTTCTATATTTTTTCTGTTTGAGAAGAAAAAAATATTTACGTACTGGAAAACTGAATAGAGAATCCGGATTTGCTGATGAAGAAATCACTGTCAAATTGTAATGTTAATGAGTTGAAAGTGCTGTGAATATCTTCTGGAAGGGCTGAGCCGCTCCACTCCTTCAGAAGTATGTTGCTTTCAACAGGCCCATCCCATACCTTCAAGATGTCATGAGCAACTTCAGTGTCAAAAACAATAAAATGCAGACTGCGAAGAGAAAGTAAAAGCTTTGTACGTTACTCACTACACACAATTATGCAAAATTCCAAGCAATCATTCCCAAACTGCACTTACTGAGCTGGGGCTGTTTAGCCTGGAGAAGTGGAGGCTGAGAGGAGACCTCATTGCTCTCTACAACTACCTGAAG
Organism: Piaya cayana; assembly: GCA_013389865.1. Taxonomy (NCBI): domain Eukaryota; kingdom Metazoa; phylum Chordata; class Aves; order Cuculiformes; family Coccyzidae; genus Piaya; species Piaya cayana. The sequence goes on from WAAB01015996.1 coordinate 1,850, forward strand.
GGAGGTTGTGGAGAGGAAGGAGCTGGGCTCTTCTCCATGGTGACAGGGGACAGGACAAGAAGGAATGGCCTCAAGCTCTGCCCAGGGAGGTGGTTGACTCGCCTTCCCTGGAGGTGTTTAAGGTGTGGGTGGATGAGGTACTGAGGGACATGGTTTAGAGATTGGTGGGAATGGTTGGACTCTTCCATCCTGGTGATTCTATGGTTCTATGAAATGTACTATTGTGTTCTATAAATGCCTGAAAAATACCACTAAGGGCATCTAGTAACTGTTCTCTAAATTAATTTTGCTGATAAATGTTTTAAGGGAGAAGATTTCAACAAAGATTTCCTCTCTTTGTTCAAATGAGTATTCCTAGAACACTGATTAGCTTGAGTTATATCTATTTTAAAAAACAAAACCAGTAGCTACTGGACAGTAGCACACACAGCACTGGAAATTCTGTCAGCATAGCATTTTCTATCCTATATAAAACTAAAAAATGCATGATTCTATCTCTACCCCGCACCAAAATTCATAGAATATAAAATAGCATTATACATTGACAATCTCTTTTTATCTCCAAGTAATAATTTGATATAGAAAAGTGTTCAAGAACGTTATGTTATTAGTCAAAATGTGCGCCCTGACTTCAAGTTCTGACTATTTACATTTTTATAGAGAAATCTAATAGGTACATATGAAAACTTATTTTGTTTCAAGTTTGTCATTACATTTATTATTGATCGGAAATCATTACTTAAAAAAAAGGTCATTTAAATGTAAATGATGCATTGAAATCACCTGTAATGGAGGCTGTTTGGTTTTGGGCTTAGTGAAAAGGGATAACTAGAAACAAAAATGGAAAAAAAACCCAAAACCACTGAATAAATTGTCATTTCTTATATAGTTTTGCCTGCTTAATTTTAAAATGTAATGATTTCTATTTAAGTGAACAGTTAAAACCTCTGATCATACAAACTGAATAATGAAGCCATTTAGTATTTGTTAAGTTTCTGCTCAAAGGAAATATATATATATAAAATCTGAAATAATACACTTAGAGGAAATCACATATTTCTATCCTGTCACTGGAATAAAAAAGTAATCTCTGTTGCATAGCATTAAACATATTAGCATAAATACGTAATTTTAAAATTGCAAGAATTAAGATTCTCTATCTTGATTAGGAGTTAAATATTTTTGTTACATTCCTGCTTTCACAGCCACTTCCCATTAGAAGTGGACCAACTTGCTCAAATATCGAACGAAATTTGCCATTTCGAAGTTTTTGAATGGTGCATTACTACAGCAAAATTGAGGTCTTTAAATATTGTACTTTTTCCACTTGAGTGATTTAGCTATACATCAACAGCAGAGTATAAGGAAAAACATTTTTAGCAGTTGTTCTTGTATTACTGATTTCCTTCTGTGTGAGTTTGTGAATCCTTCCTCGTTTTCCCATAAGTCATTATAGAAATAAAAGCTCTAGATTCACCAGGTGTGTTTCCCTCATTTTCTGTATTTAATTTCTTCCACCTTCTCTCATATTGCCTACTCTATGTGGAGAAAAGTTCCAGTACTTATCTACTAGGTGTTCTCTCAGTCTGGTATGCGCTTCCTAGTAAAATCTCTACATTTTTCTCATGTTTAATACCTCTAATTGTCTTCTGATAAGCTGCTGGTCTTATTATTCAAATGATTACAGAGAAAAAGTCTGATACTTAGAAAACTCAAAGTGTTATATATGCTAATAACGATATGAATCACAGAATCACCAGGTTGGAAGAGACCTATCGATCATCGAGTCCAACCATTCCTATCAAACACTAAACCCTGTACCTCAGGACCTCGTCTACTTGTGCCTTAAACACCTCCAGGGAAGGTGAATCAACCCCCTCCCTGGGCAGCACATTCNAGAAGAGAGTAGGAATGGAAAGTGAAAACTCCTCAGAGTTCTGTATAAAACCTCACAGCACTAATTTTCTCTGCTACTTTTGTTAATTTTCAAATCATCATCATCATATCAAAGCATTCATGACAAAAAATACAGCTTTTAGTAGATAACCAACATGGTCCAAGGAGCCTGATGTCTGAGCACTCCTGGTAGACAGTCATGAACTTTGTGGCTCCTTGAAGTGATGCATTTAAGAAAGATTTTTGAATAATTATATTTGATTTAAAACAAAATATTGCATTGAATATGACAGTAAGTTATCAAATTATGGCATTACAATGGCTCAAGGGAAGAATTTTGAAACCAGAGCTGCCAGTTTGGCACTTGAGCTTGTTTGCAGCTAGAAAAAGGTGTAGCAGAGCGCCACTCTACACCACACTGAAGATTTATGGTCCGTATTATCTAACAGAATTCATGGTTCTGAATTAGACGCCTAAGCGTCCCCTACACGATTTGGATACCTAGAGGAATGGCATTCATAAATGCCAACATGACAAGCGTCAATTTTCTGAATGCAAGGAGGAGTCAATAAACAAAAGCTTGTGTAGAAGAGAGTGAGAATGTACAGCACAGACTATAATTTATAAAATACTGAAGTCAACAATAAATAGTGATATTAAGCATGTACCTGATTGTTTTTCCTGGATCTGCTTCAATAATCCAAGTGCAATGGAGATTGTTGTCATATGGTGCTGGGTAACCAGGGGACAAAATGCGCCCCGATGTGGCAGCATGAATTCGACCGCCACACTCAGCTACAAAATAAGCAAAGGTTACATTTATTTTTAACAACATCATAGTATTTTTGCACTTCCATTTTCTGTTCCTTTCACACCTGTCTTCTGGAAAGATAACAGGATGACCTAATATCTCTGAAGCAGTGCACATATAGAAAAACCAAGCCTGTACACCAGTTAAAACTGCACATACAATGATCTCATTCCTACCTCGTTTTAAAGCAATAAACTGTCCTCCTGTGATTATGTTACGTTACTGACAAGAGTAGCTCAATATCAACTGAGATTGCAAAAGCACAATTTTAACATCAGCAAGAGAGTAAAACTGCTTCAGAAATATCCCATTAACGTGTTTGGCTTTTCTAAGTAACTTTGAATCTCAAATTCAGATTTTACAGCCTTGACTTTCATAATTGTAATTGTGTTCTCTTTGTTCTAATGTCAAAATGCCTTTAGTTTATTGCTTTCAAGTTACTTCTCTATAACCTCAAGTTTAATTACATGCAAAAGCTGTTAGATATTGTCTGGTAATTTCCCTTAGTATTTTAAAATTTAAATGTAGTGCACCCTTGAGGGAGAGAGTAAATAAGAAAGCTGTGATTTGAAAGTGTGTAGTATGTATTTTAAAACATTTTTATTCCCAATGCTATCTTAACTTTGTGGAGAGACTAGTTTTATATCTAAGCCTCCAGAATCAAGTACTTCTTACGTTGCCTGTTTAGAGCAGTATAAAGATAAATTTTGATGAAACTGGAACTGTGTAACAGTCAGATGCCGCTGAACCAAAAAGGTTAAGTTAATCTTCAGTTAAGAGATCTACCGGGATTTCTGGTTTATTTACAGTGTTGCCCTACAAGTAGTGATAATAAAAAAAGCTGCCACAGAGAACTCTTCAAGCACAGCTGTACAGCAAGCATAGTGTAAGACAAACCTACTGAGAGAATCACAGCAACTAGATCAAATAGAATCATAGAATCACCAGGCTGGAAGAGACCCACCAGATCATCGAGTCCAACCATTCCTATCAAACACTAAACCATGTCCCTCAGGACCTCATTTACCCATGCCTTAAACACCTCCAGGGAAGGGGATTCAACCACCTCCCTGGGCAGCCTCTGCCAGTGTCCAATGNCATGAGAGTGATGAGGCCCTGGAACAGATTGTCCAGGGAAGCTGTGGCTGCCCCATCCCTGGAGGTGTTCAAGGCCAGGTTGGATGGGCCTTGGGCAGCCTGATCCAACCCAAACTATTATATGATTCTATTCTATGAAATAGGATAATATTAAGAAAATGAGGAACAAACATGTTGTTTGGAAGTACATGGTGACTTAAGAAAAAGGAAGGAAAGGAATCCGGTCAAATCAGAGTATGAAGACATAAAGCTATGATAGCGTAAGATAAATCCAAAGAAAAAAAAAAGATTATATAAATAATAGTTTAGATGATTTTCAGGGAGAACAGTGAACATTTAACTGTTTGGGGAGCTAGTGAATGTTTCAGAAGGGTTTTAAATTGAGAAACAGGAAGATGGATTTATACAAAAATTGCACAATCCCTAAATTATGTTTTAAAATAAGAACAGGGATAGCAAATAAAATGGTATATAGTGAGATAAAGTTATATAGAAAGAGCTATGTGTTTGAGCAGACAGAAAGCAAGAAGAAAATCTGTCTGAGGTTACTAAAGGACAATTGGATAGTCTGTTGATATCAGGGCATAATTTCAGTTGGAGATGAAGTGAGGACCTCAAGATGTAAGATATTTTGGTACAAATGATTCCCAAATATTAGTAACAAAATACAGAAACCCAACCTAGGAATGCAAGGCACAAAAATGAAGTATAAGGAAAAAGAAAAAAAAAGAGAAAGTAATAATCATAAGAAGAACATAGAAGGTTAAAAGTATACTGATAGCAATAAAAATGGAAATATAGATAGTGACATAGAAGTGGAGGCAGTATGACTTAGCAGTGATAAGTAATAGCAAACTAAATAAAGTCAGCATGAAAAATATACATATTGGTCAAAAATATTTTGGAGGTGTGTTATGAAAGATGTTCTACAGGAGTAAACAGGGGAATTTCCTTTAGAGTCACTTGATTCTGGCTCCTCTATCTCTCTCCAGGTTAGATTGGAATATACCTGACTTTTTAGTGTCATTTTATTTTCTTAAGTACTGAATGGACGAGATTTTAATATCCCACATATAGATTAGAGGACAAATCATTACACTAAGAAAAGTAAATAGGGAGATGGATGGATTTATTCACCTAGTATACTTGAAACCAACAAGTAAGAATTGATTTGAATACATACTTGGTAGTGAACACAGAAAGAAAGGAAAGTGCAAGAAAAGACTACAGAAAATGACTTCATTTAAATTAAATGAGGAGATGGGCAAATGCAAGTCTAATGATGGTTGTCCTCACTAAAGGGCAAACTTAGAGGAAAAGGAGGTAACCGATTAAACTGAAGAGCCTGAACCTTTGTATGTATAAAGAGCCTTGAAAACTATTTAAATCAAAACTGGAAAGAGTAGTTTTGACCTGTCATACACACACACACATATATATAAGTATATATATAAGAGAAAACTTATGGATATAATTCTAGAATAAAGAGGGAAAAATAACACCTCTACCAAGACAGCAGAAATTCTGTTCACTGATGTTTTTTTCTGGCATTTATCCTCAGTAAGCTGAACTTTTGAAAGGAAGAGAGCTTGCTGTTTTGCATCCTGCAGGTCTGTAACTGTTTTCAGCAGGAAGCAGCTCCTGGAATGGAGACTTTAGCACCCAATCCAGGAGACAGGCAACAAGCAAGGATCCTGCAGGTCAGCTGAGTGCTGAAAGCAGTTGGTGGCCAGGCTGCAGCAGGCAGCAGAGGCAAAAACTAAGCATCAGAAGACACACAGAAAGCAGGACTTTCCCAACACCTCGTGGAACTTCAATTCAGGAAGTCACTAGTAACTGCTGGACCGGAACAGAAAACTAGAAGAGAGAAACTGCCTGGCTAAGTTACAATGGACAATAGCTGTACTGATATCCAGGAACTTTATGGATCTCACCTAGCACTTCTCTAACATTTATGTTGGTTGTATTGAAACACAGTTTTAAATATTTGAAGACGTTATTCCAAAAAGGTCTACTTCAAAGCTTTGGTGGCTGGGGTATCCTAGCATGGCAACAACTGAAGAGCATGCATGTAAGATAATCCACAAAGATGGGATGGAAATTAGCTTCACAAGGATGAGATACAGAAATAATTTTGGATAAAAAATGATATGGTCAGAAAAAATATATTTATTTGTTTTAAGATGGGGCTTGCTTAGTTTGTGAAGTATTTAGATGGTACCACTGCTTGTGATAGTATAACAGACTCGATGACCCAGGATATCATCAGAATCAAAGACGTTGTCTTTAATCTAAAGCTGTACTGCAGAAGGAAGTGTTTCTCAATAGTTTCCTAGTCATTAATAATCATTCACCTGTTTCAGAGAAGTTATACTTGGATGTCCATATCAAATCTTTACTTGAAATTTAAAATGCGTTCATGCATTATCATACCAAAGACACAACATTTGATTGTTTTCTTGAAACACCAGACCGGAATACTTCATTGTCACAATTTATGTTACCTATGCAAGTAGGCAAAGGCTTGTCCCATACTCTTCGATCTCCACTTAAGCAGGTCATAATACTACTGCCGTGCATTGTATAGCCAGGATTGCAGCTGTATAAAATGACAGTGTCTATGAAATGCCCCTCATCTCGGATCTTGTAGCCATAATTGGGTATGCCGGGATCTTCACACTTCACTAGGTCAAAACCTACAAAAGGCAATGGGAAGACAACAAAAGTGACACAAAGGTCTAAAATATCAAACCAAATATAATGACAATGAATCCGTTATTGAAGTAAATTGTATTCTCATGACACAATTAGTTTCTATGTATGCACAGTGACCATATATATAATTTGAGTATATCAGAAACTGAAACACCAATAGGTAATTGTTCATTTGATATTTGATTATGGCATTGGTTTATTGAAGAAAACATGTATCTGCACTATCCTAAAATAGATTAGTGAGCAATTTATTGATTTATACTATTTCTATTCTTTTATTATTTTTTATTCAGAGGAAAGGAAATATTGACTGTGTGTTTGGCAGTGAGAGCTTCACTTCCTTGTCTAATCTCCATAATGAAGCCGGCAGGTCATGATGTTAACCCAGTAAGAAAACATATAAGTTATTTCATCCATCCTAGTGTCAGGATAACACGGCTTCAGACTCTTCTATGCTGAAGTGAAGAAACACTCCTACACATTTTCAATTAATATTGCCTTTTTTTGCCTATTAACATCCTGAATGGGATAAACAGGTCCCTCTGTGCTCCATGGAATGAGCAGTTCTGTTCTAAGTAACTACCACCATTTCCATATTTTACCCTTTCTTCTCTGTATTTTCTTCATATAACATTGTTAAAATGTAAAGATGCATTTTAAATCTTCCTTTTTGCCTTGAGGCCCAGTTCTTGGAGTAATACAGAGTGTTTCCAAGTTCATCTTGCTCACCTGCAGATTTTCCTTATTTTTAAATTCTTCCTTTATTGCTGTCATGTCCCTAGGCCAAGGACATATTTCAAACATTACTGATTATTACCGTTTTGCTAACTTTATTTTACTTAATGAGACTGCCGGTCTCCCCTTCAGTTTGCTCATTCCAGTTCATTCTCCATATGAGCTTGCCCAGAGAAATCGTTCGTGTCCCCTCACTGGTAGCGTTCAAGGCCAAGCAGGATGAGGTTATGAGAAACCTGATCTGGTGGAAGTTATCCCTGCCCGTGACAGGGATGTTGGAACAACATGATATTTAAAGCCACTTCCAATCAAAAACATTCTATAATTCTATGATGTTCTTCATTAATTAGGAGGCAATCAGACATCTTTATAGCAAATCAGAATATTTATGACAAATAACATTCCAAATAACCTTTCATTGTTTTTCAAGTACAGAAACTAGACTTGGTATCACATCTTTTTGGTTGCCTTTTTTGTGGCACCAAGAAGATAAATCTCAGAAAAAACTGCAAGGAGCCCAATACCTTGGTTTTCTTCCTTTACAGATGGTAACACTGTTCAATAACAGAGGCATCTAAATGCCTTTTTTTTTTTTTACTTATTCATAAACTGGACACAAAGGTTTGGGTTTACCCATATAACTCAGGCTTTTGAAAATTAGAAGGCTAAATTTGAACAAGCTAGCTTAGGCTACTTCCACAGTTAGCAGAGAAACACAAATCTCAAGAAAACTAACTCACTCTTATTTAGACATATGGTCAGATTGGTCAGTTCAATCGGCTTCTGGAAATTATATTCTGCCTTCACTGTAAAGTGATTCTAGGTCCTTTATATAGCAGGCTAGAGTGGCTCAGAATTTTAAGTAGCTAGACTTAGGGAAAAGGAATCTCATTCAAAAAAGAATGCTATTCCATCACATAGGCACTGCATCTCTCTCTATCTGTGCTAATACGTTAAGAAGCGTTAAGCCCCAAGACCAAAGAAAATGCTCTAACCACAGCCATGCACTGTTAATCACTATTCAAAAGAGTACGGCTGTCTACAAGCCACTTCCTGGGAATTCAGCTCACATTCTGTGCTAGACATAGGTCTAGTCTAGACTCTGTTAGACTAGACATAAGGAAGAAATTCTTCAAAATGAGGGTGGTGAGGCATTGGGCCAGGTTGCCCAGGGAAGCTGTGGCTGCCCCATCCCTGGAGCTGTTCAAGGCTAGGTTGGATGGGCCTTGGGCAGCCTGGTCTGGTGTCATGACAGGAGTATTGGAACCAAATGATCTGTGAGGTCCCTTCCAACCCTAATTATTCTATGATTCTACTACATTATGCCTGACATTGTTTGAGAGAGTGCTAGGCAACATGAGCTAGAAGCATGCTGGCATTTACCCTAACATTGTAGCAGTCTAGACAGTCACTTTCCTATGCTGTGCTCATATTTATGCCCTGACAATGTTTAGTTCACTAACAGAAGTGTAGCTTGTGTCTCAGGAGGACTCTGTATAATCACACACAGTACAATTGGATTACAGAAATTTATCATTATTCCCTTGTGAAAGAGTGTTTCCATGTGAGTATTTGCACATGCCTGCAATTCCGCTTTGTTGACAAAAAGAAACAAGGAAGAATGCTCAGTTTCCAGATAAAACATTCATCCTACCTTGCTCTCTTCATCAATAATTTAAAAAGTCATATTAAACTAGTTGCCTGCCTTTTAGACATTTAATCTTATAAATTTACCAGTTATGATTAATCTTGTCCTAAAGCAGAGACCTTAAATAGATTGGATGAAATATACAATTCTAAATTCTGTATTTCTTCATTCACTATAAAAGAGCCAAGATGATTATGTCATCCAGATGAGCTGAACTTCACATAAAATAGCTATATTTCATTATTTTAATCTCCTTATTAAACATAGAAAGACATTTATTTAAAATGGTGAAAATGTAAGTTGTTTGATAGATGGGATGATATTTTAATTCTGACTTGACAGCATAGGCCAGTCTAACACTATTACTCTTCTACCTGCTTTTAGACACTTTCCTATCCCTTAGTAGGTGCAACATTTATTTATCATTGGTACTAGCATGGGACTGACAGAGGAAATTTCTCTGATTTAACAAGCTATTTGTGTGTGGTGAAATATTCTTTCCATAAGACCAATATATAGTTAGAAAGAGAGATCAATTCTCCCCTGTGTTCTACCCCCTGCAGAAGAAAATGCTGTCATGGAGAGATAGTATCTTTTATAAGACACAGATAAATATGGGTGACGTGAAACAAAGTTTTGGGCAAACAAGCCCTTCTAGGCTGTTATTTAACCATCTTCATCACAGAAGATATAAAGACTTGCTTTAATTTCATGTATTCCATTTAGCATTAAGTATGTCAATGTATCTTGCAGTGTCAGAGAATCTTATCTTTCCTCTTTCTTTTGCAGTGCTGATTCTTTAGGACATGTCTATAAAAGGCATTCAATCTCCTCATTGATCAGGATAAGGGCCTAAATGGTGCAAACCCATGTATAATCTGTTTACTTTTTTACAGTCTTTTTGCATGCTCTACTCGGCAGATACACTATTCCATCTTCTCCTCATCTGCAATAATGATCTCTGAAGACTCCTGAGACCTCACTGATATGAAAAGTTAAAGACATCCCACCACAAGCTTTAGAAGTCACAGAGAAGCCTAATGCACCCATTCTGCACTTTCTCTATTCTTCCTTTGAAAAGCAACAAAAGCAACAAAGACAATCTGAAGTGTAAGCAATGGTTCTCATCCATGTTTTACTTCCTACGTGAAAGAATGCTGAGGAATGTTACATTATATCTCTTAGTAGAACATATGAGAAAATTGTTACTGGGGACCAGAATATTGGTGCCACATGATCACCCAAGGAGTAAGGCTGTAGGGCTCTATTACTTTCTTTTTTATCTCTCAGACTTAGTAAAACTTGTCCATGCTTTGGCACAAATAAGATTGTGGTAAGTAAAATTTTACCTATGGAGGTGGAAGAGGATAGCTTTAAAACGGGAAATAGGTGAACTGACAGTAAAATTAATGTAACTTCACAGCCCTTAATACTGTGCCCCCATGGTGCCTGAGCACCTCTCATACAAGGACAGGCTGAAAGAGTTGGGGTGGTTCAACCTGGAGAAGAGAAGGCTCCGATGAGATCTCATAGCATAATGGTCTCTGTGTGATGGTCCATTTCCTCTGTCACATAGAGACCTCCCAGTATTTGGAGCGGGCTACAAGAAAGCTGGGGAGGGACTTTGTAAAAAGTCTTGAAGTGACAGGACTATGGGGGAATGGTTATAAATTGGAGNGGGCAACCTGGGCCATGACCTCACCACACTCAACTATTCTATGATTCTATGAAAATTGTTCAACAGTTTTTGGCAGGTTAACTTTATTTGCAAGCTTTATGTTGGCTTAATTATTGTTTGTCAATATCATTCTGACTTTATGCCAAGCTATGTATAAAATTGGCATAAAACAACAAAATGCTCATAAATTTACTTCTGTATGCTCTAGTTAATTTTGCAGGATTTCAGTTGTGTGTTCAGGCCAGATTCAGTTCAGATTTGTCTTTCTAGGTGTTCTCACGCTGCACAGATTCATTTAATGATCACGGAAATAAAAAACAGAGATAATTTCTTCTTATAAAATAAAAATAAAAAACTCCCACAAACCTATGCTGCAACTTCCATGGACTCCAGCAGTTTGTAGTAGGGATTCTAAATAAAAAGTTTACCAGCCGAAACTATAATATTTTAAAAGAAATGCCAGCTGGGGTATTTGCAAAACCTTAAATGTCTAATATAAAGAAAAATGGGTCCTGAAAACATAATAAATAGCGTACAGGTGTAGGTCAACACTATCAATGACCTCCAATTAGATAATTAAATTTGCACTCATATCATTTCCCATTAACTTCGCTGTTAGTTACAGATAAGAAGATACCATTAAAACAGCCAATCTCCATAAAAACATCACAAGACAAGCCACAAGGGGTAAATTTTTCTGAATATAAGGAATTTGCAGCTTATATATTAAGCACTAAAGGTTTAAAAGCACACACCATGGAACTCCAAATAGTGTTTAACAATCTCTAATAATTACACCACTTAGCGTACCCTAAGTATAGGCTAGGTGGGCCCCGATCAGTGAAAAGGTAACGTCTTTTCATTTCTGATTGCCACAGAAGACAGAGCTCATAAATTATGTATAATCAGTCTACAGCTTCTGAAAGTCATGCAGTAAAATATTTTGGGATGATGCCAAAAAAAAAAGAGCAAACACATTTATACATCCTGTTTTAAAAACACACATGGAAATATTAACAGATGTTGTAATATTTAAACGGGTAATGTGAAAACATTGGAAATATCAAGAACTCTGTGAGTGTTATCGAAATCTCAGATAATTTAAGATAAAAACCATAAAAACCATAACCTGTATGTTTTACACAGAATCATCTTTGAAGTACCAAAGAGTAATTGAAAGTATGAAATGGTACTTGAGTTAATGTTCAGAGTCTAGAATGGATTCCTAAATGGGTGTAAATGTCAACAAATACTCATCCTACACTTGTTTCATCTTAAACATCCGTAACACAATCTATTTAATTAAATCAATGCAATTTAAAAGGAGAGTTCCCAGCATTTTCATTCTGCCTTGGAATCATTTATGTGCTATTGAAACCTACAATTGTAGAGGAAAAAGAAGTCTATATTATGTGCTGGAAAACGTGCCAATTACCTAATGTGTCTACCTAATTAGAATTATAGAGAAGTCTATAGAAAGGAAACTGTTGGCATAACGTGCCTATAGTGAAATATGAGAAACTTGCATGAACTTTCAAACATACGACAAATGAGCACGGCCTGTATGCACTGGGGCAAAATTAGCTCCAGATCTCTTTCTCTTGTATCTGTAACGTGTTTGTGAGGAAGACTGAAATATTCTTATGCCTTGGTGGTCAAATATTTCATATTCTAACACTGATCATCTGAAAGAAACCAAAGGAACCACATTTTTTCTAATAAACTAGTACATTTCTACAAGCTTGTACAGCAGAGCGAGTCCACAATATGTAATAATATCTGCTGCTTTATATCCTTTGGAAACTGAGAAGAACATTTTCAGCTTATCCAAAGCTTTGCAACTTACTGACCATTCATGTTTTACTTGACCAATGAGACTATCATTCAATGGATAATGGAGTTTCAGTACTTTCTCTTGAAACAAACAATGTGTAAGAAAATTTAAAATTAATTCTACATGTAAGATGTAGAATAGTGATGCTAATACATGTTGTCACTAGCAGGTCTTTGGAGTAAAAAATGAAAATAAAAGACTGTTTTCTGTAATTTTCTTCTCTAATAAGCATATTACAAGAAGTTTTAAGGCTTTTCCTAACCAATTTCAAACCAGAGTCTTTTTGTCAATATGCCCTGTTCAAAATTACCGTTCAATTTTTAACATTAACATCCACAGATACAAAATAAAATCACAAATTTAAGAAGCAAGTTAGATACATAGAAACAGGAAGTAGAAGACAACTTTTCTATATGATGATTTTACCAAAAGAACTAGATAAAAATAATTGCAAGAGATAGGGATGAAAATAGAATCATAGATTCATAGAAGCACCAGGTTGGAAGAGACCCACCGGATCATCGAGTCCAACTATTCCCACCAAACACTAAACCATGTCCCTCAGGACCTCNATATGTATATAAATATATATGCCTGCATCAAGACCATTGTTGCGCATATATAGGAAGCATGGAAGTATGCTTTGGGATCAAGAAATGAATAATAATTATAATTTATACTCAATATAAGAGCAGCAGGTATTAAAGGTGAGATACCATATTACTTTACTCTAACTTCAAGTGCCTATACAGAGATATCCAAGTCTAAGCCAGCCAATACATAGAGAATATTCTGTAGGTGACTTGCAAGAAGAGAACCAGTCTTACCTCTTTTTTAGGGGTGGGGAGGAGAAAAGGAGAAGAAATAATATGAACACATACTTTTTTTTTCTCGTGTTATTTAGCTTAACAACTACCAACCACTTCAGCAAATACAAACTCATCTCATTACTTTCCTTCCAGTCTTTTCTAGAATACTCACTCTTAGAAAATCAAGTCACCATGAGTGTAAAGGACAGATTGAAACATGGAAAAAGATTCGTATAAGTTTATAAAAAACAGTACAGTGCTGACAGGACCGAAAGCTAAAGATGATGTTTTTAATACTCTGCATAAGCAGTTGTTCAAATAATCTTGATTTTATTCTAAATAACTTTCTTGCAGTTTTAAATAATTAGATACATAGCTTTGATAACTTAAAATCTGGTTGTTGTTTATTGCTAATCTCCATTTACAAACAACAACTAGATACTAGGGCAACAATCTTAATCTGTTGACATGTAAATAATTCCCTCATACTATGAAGAGAGGGGAAAAAACCCAAACCAAAACAGTTACATTGCTGCATCTGAACTTATTAAAGCCTTACAAGTAAACTCTTAATTTTTTTTTCCTGAAAAGTCACATTTTCATAAACTTCTAAATCTTAAAAAAATGGTTATGCAATACGTTTTACATGAGTTCTTTTAGAAGTGGTCATTTCAACAGCTTTCAGAAATGGAAAAAAATATCAGAAGAAAGCGAAAATCAAGCTTAGATGTCATGGTCATATACAAACATATTGAAATGTCTAATGTGAAAAAAAACCCCAACTTTATTTAAGGATTTACTTTTGTATAACCATATGAGAAGTACTGAAGAGAATAATGTCTTTACAATTGTGTTGTTTAGATTTTATAGTTAGACTGTTGTAGTTCATACCTCCTTAAACTTCACAGCTAGCAAATCAACCATGAGGCACCTAAAAGAACTTGCGTTTGAATTGTGGTAAGCAGGAGCTTGCAATAAATGTTAGTTAATTATCTATCCATCCCCAGAAGACTGCAAGAAGGCTAATGTCACCCTCATCTACAACAAGGGCTTAAAGGAGGATCCAGGAATTTATAGGCTCTCCCGTCTCTGGAAAAGTTATGGAATGAATCCTCCCAGGGGCTCTATCACAAGTCAAATGAATTACGCGCTTGGAAAAAGTCAGCATTGATTCACCAAGGGCAAATTGTGCTTGAGAAAATCTGCGACGAAGTAACTGCTTGGTTGATTTGGGGTGAGGGTTGGACATTGTTTACCTGGATTTTAGACAAGAGTTTTTGCTCATGGGAAGCTCTGGTGATTACATCAGTGGGAAGAGATCATCAGTAACACTGCTGCGTATTCATGTAAAGCTTGGAAAAGAGGTCATGATTTACTGCAAACCTGCAAGAGTCTCTCAATGAAGAACAGAAGAAACGTGCTAACTATTGAACCAAATCCCAGCTAAATCTCAGGAAACCCAACTACACATACACATAATGACAAAGTCTGCAATGGCTTCATTGAAATAGATTTCTTTAAAAATATGAGGGAAAAAGCTCAAATTGAGGGGGCAAAGAAATCAAAGAAGTGTCGTCCTTCAAGCCACCGCACTGACAAATTCATTGAAACTCTGTATGCTACTAAGGCCTCAGAAATAATGCTTCAAAGATGATCAGTTCTTTAGTACTAAAGTAACATAATCCTCAGGCCAACGCTTCTGAGATTATGAAGTTATCGTAAATCTCCTTGCAAATTTTGATCACACGCTGCAGCTAGGATGCACGCACCAGCACATGGGAAACAAATGCGCTTAAGAAGCCTACCTGAATTGGCATCGCTGAAAAATCCTACTTTAATATTCAAAAGGTAGACTTGCAATATAAATGTAAAACAACACATGCATATGGACATCTCTTTCTCACCTTCAAAGTATAACTGTATATTTTAACTTTATAACAGAAGACTTTTAAAAAGCATCTGTTTTCTTGATAATATATGTGAATTAAAACTAGGAAAACCTGGTGACTTTAGATTGGCTGAGAATATCCGACCCCTACACAGAAATACCAGGAATCTTTCAACAGGTTAAGACCAGCAATTATCAAAATAACATTTAACGACTTAACTTTCACATGTTCTAATGCCTTATATCAAATCTCTTTTTTCCTTAATTGAAACTGAGAAACAGTTAACATCATCTTCCTTCTAATCCCCTTCATGAAGGTATAATACAGTGATTTAAGGATGACAAATCATGTAAGCAAGAAAATTAATGGGTAAATATAAAGGCATCTTAGTAAGTGAAGGAAAAAAAGTGAAAAAGACCCAACGAAAAAAATAACTGATGCAAAATAAATCACTTCTTACTAGCAGACTGATAAGCAATAAATCCCCAAGCAATGGTTACTTCAGAAAATGTCCTCAAAGTTTTATTGCTACATAGTGAGGAATATATCATTGTTCAATTCTTGTCAGTTGTCCTGGCTGTCATCTCTCTCTTGCTTACCCTAAGCTGACCTGCTGGAGTGGCAGAGAGAGGAATAGAGAAAGCCCTGACACAGATCAACATTAGCTAAAGAAAAGTAACTTAAATGTAAATAATAGAATCATAGAATAACTAGGTTGGAAGAGACCCACTGGATCATCAAGTCCAACCATTCCTATCAAACACTAAACCATGTCCCTCAGCACCTCATCCACCTACCCCTTAAAACCCTCCAGGGAAGGTGAATCAACCCCCTCCCTGGGCAGCCTCTGACACTGCCCAATGACCCTTTCTGTGAAAAATGTTTTCCTAATGTCTAGCCTAAATCTCCCCTGGTGGAGCTTGAGGCCATTCCCTCTTGTCCTGTCCCCTGTCACTTGGGAGAAGAGCCCAGCTCCCTCCTCTGCACAACCTCCCTTCGGGTAGTTGTAGAGAGCAATGAGGTCTCCTCTCAGCCTCCTCTTCTCCAGGATAAACACCCCCAGCTCTCTCAGCCGCTCCTCNTTAATAAGTTTTAATGAAAACTGAATAACAACAAATTATTTAGAGCATTATAAGATGAATATATTTTAAATTCATACAAAGTTTACGAGATATTTAGGTTTGGAGGGGGTGTCTTGGTTCGTGTGCTTGGTTTTTTTTATTCATTAACTTTTAGACTAATTTATAGCTTTTTGTTTTAAAGAAGCTCATAACATAATACCTTATTATGTTTCTTTGCCAAAAATATTCAAAACTTTAAGTTAGGGCTCTGAAACCAGATGACACTATATTGATTATGAGAATATAAAACGATGCTTTGAATATCTTCTGTTTGCAAATGAGATCTTCACATTTTCTGCTCATTAATTAATAAGGTAAGGAGTATTTTCCCTTTAATTTTAGGGCACTGAGAATGATGGAAATATTATGATATGCAAAAAAAAGCCCTACAGAGAAAGAGGTTTTTATTTTTGGTTTTAAACAGCAATTCTGTAAATCCTACTTTTATCTTAGTTATTTTTAGATTGTATTTTTACTTATTCTGTGAGATACATCCACAAAGAGGAAGTACTTAATGAATTAGCTTATAAAATTGAAGTTCAGTTTTAAAACTAAATGTATCCTAATCTTGTGAAATATTTTGATTTTCACAAAGAAAGACATTAAGAAAATCTTCTCTTATCATGTTGCCCTGAGCAGAGAATCAGTGGAGTGGAGAAGCATTTGAGAATGTGGCTGGATTATATAAATATTGGTTATGTTGGAAGCAGAAGACAGTTTCTTATTTTCAGGGGAAGGAGTGAAAATATGTAATGTGATCATGTTATTCAATAGTATTTCATGATTCTTTTACACTAGTGAACTTAAATAAAATTTCTAACAAACCTTTCTTTTGATATTGATTGTATTTTTGCTTCTAAACTTTAAAACTTTAATTTTCTTTGATAATGATGCTTTCCTATGCATGCAATACAGCATAGGAAAATACATTAATTTAGGATTAGTCACATAACTATGTTACTCTTAAAAGAACCTTTGACTATATATATGTATAGGCTAAGACACACTCATTTGACAATTTTTGCCTTTTGTTTAGTTCCATTTAATTTTCTCTTGCTTTTTACTTCAGCGTGTGAAGATTCTCTTTGGAAATGATCTTGTACAATTAGTTACTGAAAGGAAACTGCAAGAGCTTCTTTTCATTACTGGATTGTTCTGCTCAACTGACACCATAAAGCCCGAGGCAAAGCCAATATATTTCTGAATTTGAATCTGTTTGTGTGCTAGGATAATCAACTGAGTTTGCAGTTTCAGTCTGCAGTTTTCGCTGACATTCTTTTAACATTTTCAATTACCCTCAGCAGCAAATGAACTGAATTAAATTTCAGTTTGGGATTCTCTTAAATTAATTTTGAGGTTTAAATCACTAGAATAAATTTAGATTATGCTAATTCAGATTCATCTTACACGCCAACTTTCACTATCCCTTGAAAGATGTAGTGGTAGAGAATGTTTATAATACAGAATTTAAACTGAAAATTATAATTATGACTCTAGAAATATCAGAATAGTGTGAATGTCAAACCAGTGCAACATATCGCAGAAATATATTTCAGTTTCTTTTCTTAAACTGAAATGTGTACATTGGCATCATTGCAAAAACTGCTAAATACACATGCTAAATACAGATGATAAGTAATAATCCCAATTTTAAACCTACATTTAAATTAAAAAAAAATCTATCCATGCACAATCCTAAATCTGAATCACTAGACAGAATCTGATGCAAGTTCTCTGTAGTTGAGCACAGCTCCAAGGTCTTAATCTTACCCATTCTTCTGGCAGAAATAAGTCACCCGGTATTTTGCTTTCAGTGAAAGAAATAGTCATAGATTCAAAACTGGCAGAAGTTAACATTAAGATCTGAGCCTACAAAACAGTCACTTTTAAAAACCCTGAATCCTTAATGAGAATTTTTCAAGTCTTCATTACCATCTTAGTACAGGAGTCCAGGAAAATATCTAATTTCACATCATAGGGAAATGGAGGATAATAATGAAAGACAAGTGTTGAGGAATTAACATGGAACTTGACTTTTTAACTACAGCAAGTGAATCAGGACCAATTGAATGAAAGGCCTTCAAAAAGATAAAATTGAGCTGCAGAGTATAATGCAAATCTCTAAATGTCTTTCAGGCTTTATAAAATCTGTAATGGTTCCATGTGTTTCTGAAACATCCAGGAGTCTGTTGTGAGGCAGAACATATTGCTGGCTGGCCCAGTGCACCGAGGCACATTTCAACAGATAATATTTGTCAGTATTCCTGGATGGACTGTTCCAATGACCCCCTACAACGGACTCCAAATTTTATTCTGCAGATAAGTGGAGCTTTTGCTTCTATCATATCCTTCACATGACTGAGGAACCATGAAATTGCCATAGAGAGCTAGAAAAGCTGTTGCTAAAAAAAGTAGATGAATGGATAAGGACTGAGTGCGACTTCATGCTACCTCAGACAGCAGCCACCAGTGCAAGGAACTTGGTAAAAGCTCTTGAGTCTGAGAAAAACCCACAGAACAATTCTACACAGTAGTAAAGTTCCATCACATTTCAACACTGGGATATTTTCTGTCCCTGCCCGTGGCAGGGGTGCAGAACTAGATGACCTTAAGGTCCCTTCCAACCCTAAATATTCCATGATTCCACGATTCTATGACATGAGTGGATGGTGTTACAAATACAGATAATATACCATCTTCAAGCACTATGAGAAGAAATTAGTTTTGAGAATTCTACCTGCTACTGTGAAAAGAGAGAGTGTTTTCTTAAATAAATTTTATCTAGAAAAAGATATGGACAAACATTTGAAGAGGAAGCTCAGATACTATCGACTTTGTTGCAGCCTCTATTTTGAGATATGAAGTTTTTATTGTTTTATCGTCTTTCTATGAAATTTGGACAGATACATAAAATGGCAACATCTTTAAAAGATAATGAATGACACAGCTACCGGCAAATAGAAATTCTAAAAGTAATTCTTGCATTGAAACCTGTGTGCATCAAATAAGACACAGGTAAAATTACTATGCAAGTTATCTTCACGGGATTTAAGAGAGACTGCTAGGGAAGTAAATTCTAGTGCTGAGTACTCCGTGATCCTCACAACTCCATACAGACCAGAGAGCAGTCAGCATTACATAGCACTCAGTGTCAGAAAACGTTTCTATGTGACACGTACGATAAAGTGCAGAGGGGTTGTTTTCTCGTTTGCCAAGAAAAGTGAGACTATGTTCAAAGAATGAGGATTAAGCCATAGCGATGAAGTATTTGTGACACAAATGAGAGTAAGGTCAGTTCTCCACATGACGAGCAGATTTTAACAGCCACCATTAAAATTCCTCTTGTGACAGGACTGATAGGGGAGCAGTTAAACAACACAGGGAAACTGCCTGTTTGTTATTCAGAGGCTGTGCGGCATTGCTCCTTATTTAAAGTTGCAGTCTGTTACTTCTAGCAGACAGCTGGGTTGTGCTTTTACCGCCTGTCACTCTGCGGCATCAATAAGATTTCTTTTTAATTTGAATGCCAATTTAACACCAAATGCTACTGACATGACAGCACAAAACACTGGAATCTTTATTCCAGAATGGACAAATCTTTGAACTGAGCAGTGAACAGGAAAGGCAGGTCCAGGTGTGGAAATGCCTATGGCTACATCTTCTCTTCCTCACAAAAAATAGAGGTGTTTCTGGGAGGAAGGATCTAACTGGACAGGGGAAAAAAAAAATCCCCCAAATTATGAAACTGAAATTAAGAAAGAACAACTGACATTTTCTCAGTCAAAAAAAAAGTAACTGTCACGTGAGTCAGTTATAGCTACAACATGTCTAAACTTACATTTTTACACGC